>JACWRQ010000403.1:0-37138 GCA_014849955.1 Cryphonectria carpinicola | reverse complement strand
AAGGAATATTCGAACAGCGAGTTCGAATATCTGCTGATCTTTTGGATCTATGTAGTACAGTGGCACCTTTCACCACAGACATTACACTGCAACTATATACCTATATAAGGGCTAGCTGCTATCTTAGTGATCTTTCTCTATTATCGTCAGGGCTTGTATGCACTTAGTAGAAATGGGTGGTTCTTGCAACCTTTAGTGGCAGTCTAGGACCCTGGCAAGGGCTCTGCTTTAGAGCAGCGCTCTTATATAATACTAGTATAGCTATTAAGCTACTATTATTCTAGCTAGCCTAGGCTAATTATATATATAAGAAAGAGGAAAATAATAGGCTTAGCAGAAAAGATAGAAGGGAGATAAGTTTAGTAGTTCTTTTGAATAAAATAGCTAATAGAGCAGCTTAAGAGCAGCTCACACCCTTTCACCTCACTTATATGCCCTTTTTACCCTGACAGCCTGCACTAGCCTTTAATAATATTAGAAGCTATTATTATAATTCTCGCTATAGCTATTAATCCTTTTATTTAATAGCTTGTGCAAGTAGTTAACTGCAATCAAGTTCTCTCCAGAGATACGCCAGCCTCTGTACCGCGTACAAACTTTTTGATGAAGAACGGCTTAACTGGAGTGCTGGAAGAGTCTCTCTCTGGTCTCTCTTTGAGATGCAGAATATGACCGATTTCAACTGTCCGACAGGCAGACTGTACCTTTAGCAAGACCTATAGCAGCGAGGGCCTTTGTTCCCAGGAGGACACCCTGACGGCTGGGAACAAGTGAGCCAGTGGAAGCTTAACCTAATTAGGTTCTAGAGTGCTGAGTCACTAGCTGAAGCCATCGCCAGTGAAGAGTGCCGGCCATTGTAGGAAAACAGTAGAATAATTGTCCGAAAGCGAACTAGTGCTAAAGCAACTCTAGTATATAGAGGCGCCCTTGGCACTTAGCAATAGTTAATCTGTGCTTCTACATAATATACTTAGGAATCTTAGGATTACTGCAATGCTTATTATATCTATATTCATTGTTCCGTGTAACTCATTTTGTTATCTGCATATTAGATAGGTTAATATAATATGGAATTCCTAAAGTAATAATTTTCTTTTAATTTATATAGAACTCACTTGCTTTTCCAGAAGCATAATTACTTGTTCACTGAAGTTTCTCTTGACGAATTTCCCCCCTGTTCCTTCAGTCAATGCACCGGAGAGGCATATCTCGACAGCGCGGGCATACGCCTCGCCCATCGCCCCTGTTAGGTATGGCACGATCCTCGCGAGCAGGTAATCGCGCATCTTGGCGCGGTTGTAGCGGTCTGGGCACATCTTGCGCAGCGGCCACCAGTGCCCGATTTCGAGCAGCACCAGCCCGAGGCTGTAGTAGTCGAACTCGGCGCGGTATGGCTCACGGTCGCCACCGCCGGCATAGAAAGGGTGGTGGTAGGCGCGCAGTGTCTCGTCGGTGTGGTAGCGCTTGCTCGAGAATTTGTTTTCCTCAGCACCGCGGCTGTGTGAAAAGCCTATCAGCGCAGGCACTGAGAGGTCCAGCCGGCGTGGTGGCGTCGTCGTCGTCGTCGTCTTTGTTGGTACGTCTATGTGGTGGAAGAAGAGCACGTTGTGCGACGAGAGGTTCTTGTGCAGCCAGCCAATCTGGTGGAAGCTAAAGACTGCCGCGGCGAGGTCGCGGGCCAGCCGCGCGCGGTTGTCGAGCCCGACCACGATGCGTCGCTTAAAGTCGACAGTGTCGGGCTGCTCATCCAGAATCTGAGCGAGGCTGACCACGCGCGTCGTGCCATTGTTGCCTCTACCGCCGCTGCTGGTGGCGCTTGGGGGATAGTGGTAAGCCAAGCCGATCAGGTCGCTGCTAGCATCTAAGTAGATGCCGCTGCAGTTAAGGGCGCGGAATGTCGGGAGTGTATCGGCATCACGACAGCCGCTGCCGAGGCTTAATACGTTTTCTAGCCTCTTGAAGAGGCGGTCGCTGTTCTCCGGGTTGGAGTATTTGGGATCGATGGTCATCTCCTCAATAACGACGGGTATTTCTATATCACCCTCCTGCTTCAGGGTTCCGAGGCGGAATGTTATAGGTGTGGCAGCGGCAGAGGAGGCGCTGGGCTTGGGCTGTTCGAATAGCGTAATCTGGCTTCGGCTAAGCTTAGGAATGACCGCGAGGTGGCCCCCCTCCCCAATCCGGCGCCTGAGCTGGTCTGCAGCGAGCAGCCGGAGCATGCTGGCGTTTGGGCCCGAGGCGACAAGCGCGGCCTCGGATATAGAGTCGCCAGGCAGCCCCGACTTGCGGGCCAGCCTGCGGGCGAGGGGCATGGCGTTGAGCTCGACCATCCTCCGGATTGAGAGGCGGCCGGCCACATCGAGGAACGAGAGCAGCTGCTCATTGAGCCGGCGCAGCCTCGAAAATAGCGGAGACCCTATATCGCTGCTGTCCTGGGCGAGGAGCTGGACCTCGTCGAGAAGGGCCTTCAGGGTCTTGTGGGCCTCGGTGAAGGCCGCGTCGGTCGGCAGATATAGCTGTCCGCTCTGCGCCGCCTCGTCCAGCCGGCCCAGCCACTCGAGGAAGACCTGCCGCTCGATGACGAACTCGAGGTTCCCTGAGCAGTGTCGTGGGCTCTGCAACAATGCATCGCGGACCGGCTCCGCCATCTTATGCAGCGTGATGCCGCGCAGGCGCTGGAGGACCTTCTTGATATCTGGGCGTGTCGAGGGGTCGACGGTGAGCATGTCGCGCACGAGCTGGATGATGCCCTTCTCGGCAGTATTTGTCTCGCCCTCTGCAAAATGGTCATGATGATATTGTCGTCCTACCCTGGCCTGGTGGGCCGCCTCCAGCTTGTCTAGATGAAGGGTGACGGCTGGGTTGATGTTCCCACGCGCGTCGTGGAAGGCCTTATTGTCCAGAATGACATCGCCAAGGTCCACCTCGCAGCGCCGCTGGTCTCTGAAGTCGCGCACGGCCTTGCGGCCGCCCCACATGAAGGTGAAAACCTCGGCGAGGATGCAGCCCAGCGACCAGATATCCCCCGGCGGCCCGACAACTGGTCTCTCTGTTCACGTAGTCGAAGTTCTCGGGGGCGGCAAAGTATAGGTCGCGGTCCCGGGCCTTGGTCAGCTGTAGGTCCTCGCCCTCCTCCAGGGTCGCGAGGCCGAAGTCAGCAAGGATGAAGAGCCCTCGGTCGACGAGCACGTTTCGGGGCTTGACGTCGTGGTGACAGCCGCTCATCCTCAGCCCGAGCTCATCATTGGTGTAGCAGTGCACGAGCTCCAGCGCCGCCGCCAGGCTGCAGAAGGCGAGGTAGAAGGCCTCGTCGTGCTCCAAGTCCGAGGGCCGCGTCTCCCCGTCTAGCAGGTCGTGTAGGTCGCCGCCGGTGGCCTCGCAGAACAGGAAGTTGTGCCTCCTCTTGTGTGTGTAGGAGCCGTAGAGCTTCAGGAGGCTGGGGTGACGGGCACCAGCCAGGAGCCGCAGGCAGTGGAGCTCGCTCGAGTACACCTCCTCACCCTGCGACTTGAGCTGCTTTCGGACAACTGTCATCCCCTGCTTCACCAAGGGGCCCCGAAATTCAGCTGTGCGCGTCTTTCTCGCCTTATGGAGGGGTGGGGGTAATGAGAAAGAGGTGATAAACCAAAGGACCAAAAAAGAAAGGAAAAAGAAAGGGGAAAAAAGAAAAAAAAGATATACATGCCTTGTCCCCGTACCGCTCTGGCGGTAGCGTCTCCCTGACCACGATGCCAAAGCCTCCTTGGGTCGGTTTCCCTGCGCCGGGATCTGGGGACGGCAGGAAAGGCAGCCGTGTATAGTCCTCGAGCAGGCGGTGGAGCGGCCCTTGTGGGAAGGTCGGGCTCAGGAATATGTGCTGGATGGACCTGAAGTCATCGTGCAGACTGCTGCACTCTCTCTCCTGCTGCCTCAACCCCTCTATCTCCTGCTGCCTCTGCCTCTCCATCTGAGGGTCGCCGTCGAATCTTGACAAGTCTTCCTTGCCGCCGCGGTCTTGCAGGAGGCGGGTAATGTCTTCGTGGACCCTCTTCAGCCCCAGCACGCTCGCCAGCTTCTCGTCGGACATGGGGAGGTTCTTGTCCAGGTCGCTCGAGCCCCTGTATTGGTCGGCCTGGAGGATGCGGTAGACAAGGTCGGGCTTCTTCATGGTGACCAAGATTGCGAACGTCCTGAGCCCGCCGTTTCGCACGATGCGGGCGATCTCTGCGCGCTCGTCCTTGTCAATGGTCCTCTCGTTGAGTATCTCAAGGATCCGGTCCTGGGTCAGGAGGTCGGATAGCCATCTCGCCGGCACGAACTCCTCGTCTGCCTTGTTCTTCAGGCGGAGGGCATAGAGCTCGCTCCACAAGGACTCCAACTTCTCACGGGACGACGGCATTGTGTTGACGTGCGAAATGGGGCTTAAATGATAGCAAGGGACGCCGCCTGCGACTATGTAGACTATGTAGATGAACTACTCGCAGCAGGACCAGATAGCAGCTCTTACAAACATGTCGTAGGTCCTAGCAGAGCAGCGCTGCTCGCAGAGCTGCAGACTTCCAGCTTCTATCAGGCAGGGTTATGAAAACGTATGTTAGCCAATAGAAGGACGCTGACAAGGGCGTCACTGGGCGAGCTGAAAATGTTTTTTTCTTTCGGTAAAGTCAGGTTATATTCCAAAATCAAAAAATCAAAAAATCCAACTGAGTGGTCCCACACTCCCCAGGCTGAGCTCGCTAGTTCCTGCAAGGTGTCGTGGCAGCGGCGGCACACGCGCGGATCATCCGCTTCAGACAAGGTCTCGGGCGTGCGGTGCAAACGCCTTCCTCATTCAGTTCTGAACCTGATGCTGGCCTGCTCGTCCTTGAAGCTTCTCAGCAACAACATCACCTAGTCGTCGATACCGTAGGAAACGATGTTGTGCGCCGTGGCCTTACCTCGCTAAGCAGCCGGGGAACGAAAATGATTGTGTAGTCTTGCTCAAGCTTCGGCTGCTCGACGTAAGGGTTATTGAAATGTCGCACGCAGCAACAGCAACGCCTCCTGGAGGTGCTTCTTCTTGTCCTTATGGTCATGGGGAGGACCTACCTCAATCTTGCACTTTACCCCTGGGAAGAGCTCCTTTAGCTTTGCTCGCAGCTTCATTATGTCAAGGTACTGGGACGGTAGTTCCTGAGGAACCAGCACGACAGAGGTACTCATAGTGACCGGTGTGGTGAGAAGGGAAACGGGGAGAGCGGGGAAGATGAGGGAGAAAAGGACAAGAAGAAGGAAGCCCTACCAGTAAACGATTGGAAACGGGCTTATATGCTTTGCTGCGGCTCCTCAATGGCAGTGCATTTTCTAATGCAGTCCAGGGTTTAGGAACAGCTGAAACCTGCGCAACATAAATCATTTGGAAATAAAATATTCAAGAATGCTGGACTTGGTTTCTTCTTTTTCAAAGCTATTGTTAATTATCAAGATAAGATTTTCCGCTCTTGTTATTTACTATTTTCCCCCCTTCTTATGTTTTAAATCTCGCTTCATCCCAGGTCTATCCAACACCCATGGATAATACCTCACGTAAACCTGCTATAGGGCTAGTGACAATCCCCGACATCGTCGGCAGCTGCAACGCCAGTGTCCTCCGCAGGAAGCTATCAGAACGACAGTCCTTCTTGTTCTCCAATGCGCGCGACGAGGCCGAGGTATGGGTCGCCCGCACCGAGGCAGGCGAGTCCACCGACCCGGAGACAGTATTGAGGAAGGGGGAGCTTCGGCGACTGGCACCGATGGAGATCGAAGCCCTGCACGCCGAGGGAGATGTGTTCTAGTAGGCCCCCGCACCCATAGCCCATGAGTCTCACGTCTAGACCGGGTTACTTGCTAAAGAAAAGTGGCAGCGTCATTCGCCAGGCCAATTCCTGGGACCGTCTCCTGGTCACCAGCGGGACCTTCGACAGCCTGGTGAGAAACCTGCGGGTATTTCCCTTCTTTATGGAGACGGTCTTGAACTTTGGCATCAAGATCAAGGATGACAATAATACTTGGCACGGCTTTCACTCCCGGCGCCAATGCTCCGAGGCCGGAGATGGTACGTAGGGGCAGTATGTGGTGTGGCGCAGGAAAATAGCCCGCTGACAGCTCTGGTACCGACAGTGGAAACGTGCTATACAGTCCGCTTCTTTGAGCACAATGGAAGAAGTAGTGGAGATGCTTGGTCCCCCAGGCAGACGGGCGTCTACTGCGGCTACTCTGCCTCGAGCGGGTGGTCAGCCTGGATCCTCATCAAGCCGTCCCCTCTCCTGGAAGAACAGCTGACAGCCGGCTGCAAGGTCATGCCTCGTCTCACCCGGTCGGGCAAGAATCGCTCTGCGGTCCTTCACGTCATGTTCCTATGCTTCGCCCTGAGAAACTGGCCCGACTATATCGCGGCCCAGACGACCAAGATGGAAAGTTTTGTACGGGCCACCTATCCTCCCACCTCCTCTTAGAGAACTAGCCTAGGGTTTGGACTACTGACGCGCGGAGCTGCCGTCTCGCAGGAATCCAAGTCGTTCTTTTCAGAGGTAGACGACACCCAGCCGTACGACTACGAAATCTGGTTCCAAGACAGGCAGAACCTCCAGCGGCTAAGGCACAGGCTCCTCAGGGCAGCCGCAATGCTGGACGCCACCATCGATCTCGGTGCCAGGATCCAGCACCTCCTGAGCCAGGAAATCCTCAACCAGGACGGAGATGGAGAGTTGAGACATGCCCTGGCCGTGGAGCTGCAAGACTGCGATGCAAGGGCCAAGCACTACAAGCACTGTATAAGCGACCTCCAACAGCGTGGATCCGACACCATGTCTCTGGTTTGCCCCCCCCCCCCCCTCTCTCTCCCCCCTCCCACTCTCCCCCCCCCCCACTCAGCTCACGCATAGATGAGAGTGGCTGTGCTGATGGCAATGCGGGTTTGAACCCAACCAAGCTGCTCGACATTCTGAACCGCCTGTACGGCAATGCCAGCCTCCGCAGCGCAGAGGCCAACGAGTCGAGCCTCAAGGCAAACGTCGCGTCGCTCGCCAGGATGACGACCATAGCTGTGAACGGGGAGATGCAGCGCGAGCTTGACCAGGGGATGACGGTCAACATTCGTGCCTTAACGGTGGTGGCGACCATGTACCTGCCTGCGTCCCTGCTCTCGGTAAGCAATATGATGCCTGATTCCAATATAACCAGCCTTCTGGGTGTTTAAACACTCACCACCTTGAACCCGGCGGCTGCAGGGGGGGCGGACGAGGAGGAGGAGGGTCGATGGGCTAGCCCGCAACTGACTGACGACGTTGAAACTACCTACCAGAGCATCTTCAGCTCAAATCTTGTGGATGTGAGCGCTACGGGCGCCTTTGTCGTCGCGTCCCAGTTTTGGAAGTTTGTAGTCGTCTTGATACCCATGGTTCTGGGGACCTTTGCTATAGTTGCATTGCTGGAGACGGCGTGGACATTGCGGCAGCGCAAGGCGATACGTAAGACTGTAGGGGCAGAAGCGGGCGACTAAGGCTGGTTGACCTCTTGGGCATCCGCGTCTTGGGGTCTCGGGCAACTTTTGAAGCTGATGCGCTTCAGCTGCCCCGCCTGCATTTGGATGGATGGCAGGGGGATGGGCGCGTCAGAGTAGGGAGCGAACCTGCCACTCGGAAGGTCATTGGACGCATTCGAGAGACAAGGAGACGAAGCTGAAAACATGTCAGCAGGTGGGTGAGAGAGCGAGAGGGCTGGCATGGATCTCATGGCTACGCCTCATGGCTACGCACGCACTGATTGGTTGGCAGCCGAGAGCTTCGCTGCCTCTTGCATCCAATGTTGTGCCATTGCACAACTCTCAGGGTATAATCTTAACACTTCCCCACACAGACAGTACATACTCACGAAATGAATTCTCCTGTTCCTTCTCCTACTATAGTCATTAACTCCGTACGACCATACTGAGTATGGACAAGTTATGCTCGAATCTCAGCATCTATTCACTATATTAACACATCTATTCACTATATTAGCATTTATTAATTAGAACAGGGGTGACTTTGGCCTGGGTTCTGTATTGCATGATACAAGACTGCTCAGGTGGAGAAGTGTTAAAATTATACCCAGAGGACTTGTATATGTCCGTGACTGGTTGACAGGTTATCTATAACATGGGCCCTGAAAGCCCACATCCTCACGTTGTTTATTCCCGCTGGACGGACGCCTTTCCTTCTTTCTTGCCGCTGGGCTGAGCATGATTTTGCTTGAGAGCGTGTCAGTAATATTTCTTTCGAATACCTAACCACTACTCGTCGCTGGCTGGGCAGAGGTTTCTCGGCAACACCGATGTCTCTATCGTCTGCTAAGAATAGAGGCCGCCAGGCGCCGCCGTCTCGGCCCTTTGAGAGCCAGTGGACGACGCTGGCCGGGGTGGACGCATCCAGGGTAGCGTCGAGCAAGGACAAGACCGAGGAAGAGAGATACAATATCCTTTCCTGCCTTGCGTGCGCGCAGTCCTGCCAGATCGACTTCACTGGCATCACGTGGATCAATGCCTAGGGGACACTGGGGCGCGGCGGTCAGGGCGTGGTGGCCCAGACGCGCGCAAGCCTCGACGTTGTCTTTGCCTTTAAGCGTCGCAGGCCCCTGGAGGGCCGGCGCTGGAGCACATTGTCCACCACGGCCAAGGACCATGCCTTCCGCGAGATCTGCTCTGAGATCATGGCGCTGGGCCACGAGGACCTGCGCTCACACCCGCACATTATCCAGCTCCTCGCCCTCAGCTGGGAGATCGAACATGTCCGCAGCTGGTACTTCGCAAAGCGTATCAACATCTGGCCTGTCATGGTGCTGGAGAGGGCGCCGTGCGGCGACCTGGGCAGTTTCCTGCGGAGTGCTAAGGGGCTCAAGACGGGCCGGGCGGCGAGGCTGCGCATGTGCGCCGGCATAGCGTCTGCCCTCTCCACCACGCACAAGAACGGTGGGCTCCTTGCTTCCATTCGCCTCCTGTTCCTTTCCCACCCGTGCGCTCGGTTCCCTGAAGCTGACACGTTGTTGATGTCCCTCAAGGTATTGTCCATGGCGATATCAAGCCCGAGAATGTCCTCGTGTTTGAAGGCGGCGTCGTGAAGCTGTCTGACTTTGGCTTCTCAGCTCTGGCATCCAACAAGTCGTTTCAGCTCGGCGGCACGCAGCCCTGGAGCGCCCCAGAGCTCGCCCACCTCGGCCGCGCCACCCTCGAGGACGCCAAGCTGACCGACCTCTACTCCTTTGGGATGCTGTGCCTGTGGATAATCTTCAGGAACGAGCTGGCCCAGCTGAGAGAGATGCCGACCGCCGCGACGCCTCCTGCTCGGCAGCTGCTCAGCTCGCTGCTGTCCGACAGTATCAACAGTATCCTGTGCTGGATGTCGACTCGCCGCCTGTCTGGCACTGTCAGCCCCCCGACAACGCCGGATTTGGATTGTCTGAGACAAAGAAACACAGCTGACCCAGCGAGGAATACCATGCCTGGTCTGGCACGGGACCTCGTGGCGGGGCTGCCTAAAGGCGAGGCTGGCACGGACCTGCTGGAAGAGCTGCTCACGAGATTGCTGTCGTTCACACCGACGTCCCGAACTATGCAGGCAGCTCATAACACAGCGTCGACCTTTCAGGTCATCGCCGAGCGCCTGCTCAGGGCAAGCAGGTAGATTCTCTCGACATTCCTCATGCTGCAGCAATAGAAGCCTAATTATCCTGACAAAAATCTTGATTCCAGTCCTATGGAGGTGGCTATCCAGTCGCGCGTCGATGCCGTGCCTCAAGACAGCCCGCCGGCCCCCAGGGCTTTTCCTAGAGCCCGGGATTTTCAGGTATGAGCAATTGCAGCCCTCCACGGCAGGGGCTGATCTTTACCTGTCGTATGTGTGGCTGCAAGCTGACAAGAGCTGTTGTGACGACCAGGTGTTCAAATCACTACAAAGCCTCTGCGAGGCGGACTTTCGCGTCAGAGAGCACATATTCCACTGTCTTGTGCATGAATATGAAGCAGCAAGAGACGACGGGCACTCAAGGTCCAGCGCGGCGGTCCAGCTTGCGTTCTGCAAGTATGTGGGCTTTGGAACCGAGCAGGATAGCATCGCCGCCGAGAAATACCGGAAGGAGGGTCATATTGATGCCGCACATCTCCAGGATATGATCAACGCAACGCGTGCAGGCCAGGATCCCTCCAATGCCACCCTCAGGAGCCTCTGCGGGAGCGGCATCATCCAGCCCATCCATTACGCGGCCGAGTTCCGCTCGGCGACAAAGCCTGAGGTGCTGATGAGAATGCAGGAGGCCCGCGAGGCGGAGATAGAGGGGATGGAGAGGACTTTGGGCAAGACCCACCCTGCTGTGCTGAACCTCAAATGGTCCCTCTCCAGCCTGTTGATGGACAGGGTTGACCCGCTGCCCCCCATCGAGCATCTGCGCAGGATGCTACAGGATCTCGAGGCCGCCCCGGACAGGGAGCCCGATGACCGTGACGTGATCATCACCCAGGCCTATTTCTCCTCGTCCCTCAACCGGCTGGTAGAGGCTGACACGGCTGAGGCCATCTTGGACCACGACGTTCGGACCTATGAAGCTCTTGTCAAACACGGGCTGGGCGAGCACGTGATGGCCATGATGCTGTGCGTGCAGATCTCGGAGACGCTGGCTCTCCTGGGCCGAAGGCGCAAGTCGGCGATCTATCTCGAGCGCGCCCAGGCCGCCACAGTTGCCAAGTTCGGGCCGGAACATCCTAATACGGTCATGTTGCTGGACAGGAGGACGGACGACCTCGTGCAGGGGGGTGACATCAGGGGGGCGCTTGATAATCTGGCCGACATCTCGTCACGCCTGGACAAGCTCGTCGATCCAGAGATGATAAAGCCATACATGCACCGCAAGCACGCCACGCTGCTCGCCCTATCCGGCCGCTTCGATGACGCCCTCTATATTGTCGAGGAGGAAACGAGCGTCATGCACGAACTCGGCATGCCCGAGAGCCACCCTTTGATCCTGGAGAATGTCATGGAGTCGGCCACCCTCTTCTTCGAGCTGGGTGAGTTTAAGAAAGCAGCGGATAGAGCCCAGAAAGTCATCCACGCTATGCAGCGGGAGAGATGGCCACCTCCGCCACCTCCTTCTCGTCCCTTGTACCCAAGCAGAGCCGTCGACAGGCACCATAACCAAGAGGGAGACTCGCTCACCCCGTCCAAAGAGCTAGCACAGCTACTTAGGATCAGCGACACCACCCTACTGCTGGGCGCCAGCGATGCCGGGGTAGGCCCTGAGGGCCTCAGCCTGGACATTTTCCCTGAGCCGCCGGAACTCCTGCGTGCGAAAGCCCTGTTGGCGGCATCTCGGCACGCCTGGGCTCACGACCTCAAGAGCTGCGGGCTGAACACAGAGCAGCGCAAGGCAGCTCGTCTCCACGGCCAGGCTGATGACTGCCTCGGCCAGCTCGTCCAGGCAGTCTGCATGAAGCTGGTAGAGTACGGCAGCGGTGGCGGCGCGGCGGCCGCGGCGGCTCCTCATCCGACCAGAGCCCAAGTTGAACCTGCCGAGGGCCAGCGGCGGGCTCATTCAGCCATCCTCCAGGCCATGGACAGCAGTCTCGCCCCGCTAGTCGAGTTGATTGCGTCGCTGGGCTTCCGCAACGCCCGCCGTGGCCTGCACTACGACATGGCCCTCGCCGCGGCGCATAGAGTAAGTGCGCAACGCATAACCGCCATCCTCGACGAGCACCGCTTGTTCTGTACGGAGCACATGCTGCCTGCAGACAGTGCTGACCAGTTCCCGCGCGCCGAGGACCTCGTGGCCTGGGCGGGTGGGCGGTGGACGGGCACCTACCTCTACGAGCACAGCGGGGGGCGCAAAGACCTGACGGGCCGCAAGAGGATGGAGCTGACCGCCTCGCACGCGACGGCAGCGGCAGCCGCTGATGCCGGGGACGGTCAATATTGGGATGTTGATGTGCAGGGGACGTCGACGGACGATATGGGTGTGTGGGTCGTCAGGGGCCGAGCCTGGGTCAGTGGGAGGCTGGTCCTGCGGCTCTTCCACCAGGATGGGAGTGAAGAGCACGGATGGGAGTATATTGGATATGCCAACGCCGACCGGCACGCATTTGGCGGATACTGGGGCCTTAGGAATGTTGAAAAGAAGGCTTCAGGCGGCACGTTTCTGTTTTATAAATACTGAGAAAGATGGAATGTCTCGAGCATAAACGGCCGGACAAGCGTATAAAGAGGGCAAGAATATATCAACAGCATATTAATATTATTTCTTTTGTACATTTCCAGTGCAGACCTACTTGGATAACTATGGCCTGATAGCTATGCTGGCATTGTACGAGCGCTCTATTCTCTTCGGAGGCCCATGTTCGGATCATGGCGGCGTCGCTTCTGCAGTTTTCCCTTCTTGGTCCTCTACCGAGCAACAGGAATTCAGAACGGGCGATCAACAGGAGGAAGTTGAAAAGCAATATCTCGCTGCCCTGCAAACAGATGATGCAACAGCGCAGCAAGTGAGGATCTAACTTAACAACGATCATCCGGCGCATATGAATGAACCTTTAATTAGAGCCTTGTATCGTTCTTCTCTCTTAAGAAAACTGGACTCTTGATCAGATTGTATGGGGATGATCGCATATAGACAGCATGCATTCGTGTGGGCCACTAATCAGTCATGGGGCGCCCCATCCTCATACAAGGCGTACGAGCTGGCGTGGCGTGCGCAGCCAGTCATCTCTCGCACAATAGGGGGCGGTGAACCATCCCACGCGACGGTACGTGCAGTCCGTTGTCGATGACCCGTCCTGTTCACACTTGAGCTTGTCTGGCCCGGAAGGACGTGTGATGGGGACAATGATGATCCTAAGCAAGGTAGTAGACGTCTGCGCCAGGATGACGGCGTACACCATGCCTGGCGATCTCGAGACCTCTTCCGTCGCGTCAACCGAGACACAGCCGATATCGCCCCGTTCCGAGAGATATGTATCGTCCACACCCACCTGGGTGCCGTCGGCGATCTCGAACAGATCTCCTCGGACCGGATCCCATATGGCACACCTGAGGGCCACATCAAGAACCAAGACACCGCCGATCACCTCGCCGTGGGGGTTGCTGTTACGCTTCGGGACCACATGACATTGCTGAACAGTGCACAGAGCCTCTGCCTCCCCAGCAGCCGCAGATCTGATCTCCCCGTCGACGGAGGCCCAGGACCACGACGGCGCCCTGTACGAAGCCGGCCTCGCGGGCAGGTGACTGCCAGAGCCGACCGAGCCGTTCTTGGTGTACCAGAGCAGACAGCCAGGAAGCTCGTGCTCCCACAAGCCCGCCATGTATCTGCTCCTTTCACCCCAGAACTCGCTGAAGTAGCCGACGATGCCCGAGAGGGCAACCAGCCGATCCCGGGGTTTGGTCAGCGCTCGCCGGGTGTAAAGGTCTAGGGTGTTCCTCCACGCGTCACCCACCACCTTATCTTGGTCAGCTGCGCAGCACCCAGAGGCGGCGGCGACGGCGACGGCGTCGAGAGAGAGCTCGGGTGTGAAGATGCGGTCGGGAAGCCTCGGGACGCCGTCCAGAGGGTCGGCCATGTTGTCCCCACCGCAGACGTTCACATGCCCGGCCTGGCACTCGTACTGGATCGTGTGGCTGCAGTACCACAGCGCCCGCGCGGACAAGACGCGCTCTTCTAGACACCACGCGCGCGTGTTGATGGGCTCTCTTGGCACAGGCTCCTTGGACTGCAGACGCATGGTCCCGACGGCACCACCGCCGCCATCGGGACAGCTGAACGGTACCGTCCCGGGGGTGTTGTACAGCAGCATCCGGTTGAGAAAGCCGTCGCTGACCTTGGCTGCGTTGGCGGCGATGATGGTGACGTAACAGTGTCGGAAGATGGCTCGTATCTGGGCAATTTCCTTGGCCTTGTCTTCTTCCGAGTCCTGGACGATGCAGAAAGCATCGACCCAGAGGTACCGCAGGCCGAGGGCACGGGTGACCCTGACGGCGTCTTGGATCGTCCTGGGGATACGCCTCATGTCGATCCGCTCGAGGTACAAGGGCAGGTTTTCGACCGTGGTGCAGTTGGGCTGCTCTTCGCCCCAGCCATAGCTCAGCGCTGCATACTGGGCGGGCGGTGCCTTCTCGTCGCGTTGGTAGAGCCGGAGGCGGTTCAGGTCTGCGCAGTCGATCACACAAGTCGGCAGTATCGCAGGCGCGGGCACCGGGCAGCGCGTGTGGCTCGCTTCACACTCGCGTATGCACCGAAGCGTAGCGGCAAACCCTTCAGGACTGTTCAGCTTGTTCAGCACGCCGCGCTCGCTGATATAACGCGCCGCAGTGGCATCTGGTTCGGTCCAGGCCAGATACCGATAGGTCCAGCTATCCTCGATGGTAACCTCTAGCTGCAGGGGCGAGGTGGCCGTCCGGTGCACGAACCGCACCATCACGCCAAAGGTTGCACCCGAGGGCAGTTCCTACCGAGATCTTGTGACATGGTGGTAGTGGAACAGGATCTCTTCGCTCAGGAGGTCGCACCATTCGCACATAAAGTTGATAGACTTCTGTATCTCGGCCCAGGACGAGGTCGTGTACCTGAGCCCGGGGTCAGCAGACCAGGCGATCATGAAAGGGCCATGGGAGAAGAGGCGCTGCCAGCAGCCATCACAGACCAGCTTCTTGATCTCAGGGTCCATGTCGGATGGGATTCCATATACCATCACACTGGAACTCCCAGTACAGCATATGTACACCCAGGTGCTGTGCTCATGCACGGAGCACGGCAGAGAACGAGGACAGGGGGTGATTGACGTACTAAGCACAGTCTCCTCGGGCAGTGCTACAGGCTAACCGCAATGTCGCTGGGTAACAAGGTTGATTACGGTCTTGGTGGATTCGGTTTCGCAAGGGCCCGTAAGCATCATAGACAACTTCAAGAAGTAACGGGTCCGATCGGTGTGATCTATCGGCTCTAAACACGGGTTCCACGAGTTTCTTGCCTAGTTCACCGGCTCTCTGGGCAAGATCAGGCAATAATAGCTGTTGGGCGGCCATGCTGATCGAGGGGAGGATACGCAGACCTAGAGGACAGTAGCAGCTCTGCGCAAACAACTCTTTAATGCCGGCGATATCGTAACGCCCCTCCTCGACTGCTTTTTAGTTTGTTACTCGTCACTTACTACGGATCGAGTCCTCCCGAAACTGGCACTTACACAAAAGCTGTTTTGATAGTTGTCCAGTTTCTCTAAGCGCTATTTTAACGCCAAGACAGTTTAATTCTGGGTTACATTACAGAGCAAATCTTCTACCATGTCGAGAGCGCCTATTATTACCCATTCTCATCAGCACGAGGAGAAATTCAGTGTCAACTTGCGCTGTTTTGCTTAGTTAAGCGGCTTTTGATAATCGGAGATTAGTATCTATGCTGGATAGCGCTTTTGTACAGCTGGCTTATATCAAACTAGCGGATGCAGCGTAACCACAGTCGAATACGTGGCACCACTGTTGTGATCTTGCCTTTACTTATGATCGACGTCACAATCCCCGCCGTATCTTTAAGCTCTTTTCCGAACTATACTGTGGAAATCCTCCCTTTCTTCTTGGTGCGTCTTTTACTTCTTTTACTTCGGGGAAAAAGGTTCTTTCGCAGCTAAGTCTTGTACCAGGATCGCTCCTCAAAATCAGGAATATATAATGGATAACATTTCTGCTATACCCTCCCCGACAAGCCATCTTAGTGATGATGGTTGCACATATGCCAAGGATACCAAGCCGCAAAAGTGGGCTTTGCTGATTGGAGTGGACTACTACGTTCCGGGAAAGAAAAGACCGGGTGTTCACTTCAAAAATCCCAGCGGCTGCGTTAGAGATGTTCATCGAATCGAAAACTATCTTCGGCAAGTTGGCGTCCGCAACATTACTAAGCTCACGGCTGCTCTGGATGACTCTGAGAATGATCGAGCAAAGGCTAAGAGTTCCTGGCCAACATACGCAAACATTCGAGTGTATCCGGCAGAGCGTTGGCGAGGGAGACCTCGTATACGTTCATTACTCGGGCCACGGTATCCTGCGACGGGAAATCGAAAAATTGGACCGAGCCCACGGCGACGATGTCACGGGTACTGCACTGGCCCTCACGGACGTCATGGACGGTGGTGCTTATCTGACGGGTCATCAGCTGGGAGTCTGGATTAAACGACTCGTGAAACTCAAAAAGGTCCGTGTGTGTCTAGTCCCCGATAGCTGTTTCTCTGGAAGAGCGTTGCGGCACGGCCAAGAGGACCTCGACTTCCGCACTTCAGATATCGCTTCCCACGACACGTCATTTCTTGAGACCGATGAAGCTGCGGATCGTGATGCTTCTTCCATTGAAGCAGAAATGACCCCTGGTGACTCCACCTTGGAAAATGAGAATGGCGCCGGAGAGCACAGAAACGCCGATATCAAGCCGTCATAGCTGTTCCGTCCATCGGGATGCACGGTACTCAGTGGCTGCCAACTCAACCAGAAGGCGGCAGAGTACACATTCGATCACCGCCAAGGACGAAGCGGAATACTCACTCACTGGATGCTGGACATACTTTGCAACCAACCTGGCCCACAAATTCCCACATATGCACGAGTCTTACAGCATGTGAGGTCCAAGATTCAGAATATGATATGGAAGCCCGATCAAACACCAGCCCTTCATGGTGACAGTTTCTACGAGTTCTTCGGACACAGAGAAATGGTTCAGAAGCCTGCCAGCATTGTCAAAGTGATGGATCAGCCAGGGCTTGCTCCGAAGCTCTACCAGATCGACATAGGTGCTGCACAAGGAGTAGAGCTCGGAGCCATCTACGCCCTCTATCCGAGTTCTTGGGAGCCAGGGTCTGGCCATGAGGGGACAGCTGCATCGGTGCCACGGATTCGCATCACGGAGAAAGACACGTTCTTCTCGCGCGGGACGCTGTACGAAGGCAAGGAGGCATCTCTAAAGGATGGCGATTTAGCCGTTAGAGAGGCTTGGGCATTTCAGCCACAGAAGCTTGTTTGGCTGTCCCCTGAGGCTCAAAGCCTGGTTATGGAGGCGGATGGCCGTGCAGATCTGAGAAGCGAGCTAAAAGAAGCACTTGGTGGAACTTTCATTCTCGACGAATCCTATGTTACACGCGACGAAGTTCAAAACAGCCACAACTACAGCTTCACCGTTTCGGCCAGTGGCTCTGATTGTATCGAAATTCGCGATGGCCAGAACGCCCGGCTGGATCGTGTACTCAAGATATCTGCCGCAGATCCCCACAGATCTAGGCTAACCGCACATGTCCTGAACCACCTGGCCCGGCTCAGTTCTCTACAACATTTCGAGTGTGGCCAATGTCCGGAAACCTTGCCAAAAGCACACTTCGCATTCGAGCCTCTCGACCGTGCCAATAAATGTCTGAAGCAGATAAGAAGTGGCCTATATGAAGCGAAGGACAATCAGATTGTGCGGCTTCGATTTCGCAACATCGGAACTGCAGAAGATATCCATGTGGCCATATTCTCATTCAATGCTACATGGGGTGTTGAGAAGTTCTATCCCGAGGATGGACAGCCGATGGCACTCGTGGTTCCATGCACAAACCAGCAGGTACCCCTCACGAAGCAGGACCACTCCGTTCCTTTGTATATGCGCATCCCGGAAAAGGTCAATCCGGAGGACGCAGACACGGTAGTCGATCTCTACAGAGCCTATGTCTATCAAGGACAAAACCCACCTTCATGGGATGAGCTCAGCTTGCCAAACTTGCCCAATGACGCTAGCAGGATTATTACAGCGGAACTGCCTGTGGAGCCTGTGCTTGCAGAACGTACTGAACCAACCCATCCTGTACGGAATGGAAATAGGGTCCCGATCTCCGACCTAGATATGGAGGATGTCTCTGAAGGCACATGGACAGTTTTGGAATTTCGAATTCAGATAAGCCCCTCAAAAACGTGATGGTCGTCTGAACTCGATGGACCGTCTCTTTGAAGAGCCTGGAGAATCTCCTGAGTCTGTGCTATCATGACTTTCACTAATCAACTTGGCAGTGACTGTCAAATTACACAGCCATCCGGCATGTGTCTCTTAAACAGTGCAAGATTTATCATCATCTTTACCCCATCTTTTAGAGAATTTGAAAATCTGAGGCTTTGAGATCAAGGTGATCCTACGAATACTCCCAAGATTGTGTAAGCATGTTCAAGTTCAGAGAAGTGAGGTCGAACAGGGCAAGCTGAAATTTGTTTAGCTCTGAGAAGCTACAAAGTAGGCGTTTTTGTCTAGACCTAATTGTAGGATTATCAAGGAAATGAGAGACCCGGGTTAGAGCAAGATATTGTAGTATAAACAGTAATCAGGGAACGATTCAATAGTATGCTAAAGAAAGTCATAACCGAAGGTCAGGCGCAGGGGCCGGGGTTGACAAAAGTATGCTAGCAGTAAAAAGGTGGCTATCCCTAATATAAGCTGGACATGTGTGCTCTATATAGAACAATGTAGACAGAGGTCTTGTACATCAATCATCTCTTTGAGGACAGAAGCCCAATCTTCAAGCCAGGCCCTGGTTTGTCTTCCCCGAGTTCCACCTTGACGATTGTGCAGCCATCTTCATCATCTTCTTCTGACAAACTAGCCTCTAGGTGTAGTTCTTCATCTTCGTCATCGCCACGAGCACCGATAAATGGCTCCCACTTAGTTTTGTAATCGAGTTTGGTGACCAGTGCGCCTTTGTGATATGAGACCTTGACTTTGCGGTAGGCAATGGCATAGATTCTCTCTCCGGGAGTGC
The DNA here is from genome assembly GCA_014849955.1 of Cryphonectria carpinicola. Classification (NCBI taxonomy): domain Eukaryota; kingdom Fungi; phylum Ascomycota; class Sordariomycetes; order Diaporthales; family Cryphonectriaceae; genus Cryphonectria; species Cryphonectria carpinicola. The sequence goes on along the minus strand of JACWRQ010000403.1, from coordinate 18,360 downwards.
TCATTTCACCTCGGACGTCCCTGTTGGACCGGTGTCCAACCTCGGCTGACAAGTCGGCTGACCCTGTTGCGTCGCCTAATGCAGCACTAAGTGGAATGGTACCATTCGCTCCGGCATCATAGCCCTTGTGCTCGTTGCGAGCAAGGTTGGCATCAACAAATGTTCGATAGCCGACCACAAAACGCGGAGAAAGCTTATTCAGTTTCCACTCCTCAAGCCATTGCTTGGTATCATTGCCAGTCTCCTCACTAGCTAGGATGCATGAGAAGAGCTCCGTCGGGTTGTTGAGAGAATATGTATTGCCCTCTTTTGCCTTGACCTCGATGGTACCGCTTGCTTCGCGTCGAGCAAAAACTTCAGCGAATCGTGTGGTCAGGACCTTTAGCAGGCTCTCTGAGGAAGTGCTGAGAAGACCTTCGAAATCCTGGTCGGGCTGAACGGAGTAGTCGGACTCGGAGACAGTGTAAGGGCGTTTCGCATCTTGGTGGGGCTGCTGGATGTTGGGAACAAAGCTAGCCAGGGTGATTTGGTTGACGCTATCTTGTTTCGGCAAAGGCTTCCCGTTTGCAGGGAGGAATGGCAGGGTAGGACCAGAGTGCAAATGGGAAAATCGGTTGTATACGTGGCAATTACTTACTATTAAATAGGTGGAAAGCACTCCGGTGAGTACTTTTGCTTAGTAATATTCGCCCGTGGTACACTCCACTGGGTGGCGAAGTGGTAAAATGTCGCGTGCGGGGCTGCTTCACAGATGAGGTAGACAGTCTGAATGGTCTGACATAGGACTGACGAGACCTTATCTTCGCCTAATAGCGGTCTTCGTCACCAACATTTCTCAAACTCTCCATGGACCAAACAAGGCAGACGGAGCAGATAGCTGCTTTCATGGCCCGGTGCACGGACAGTTCGCGTCTCATCGAGCTATCTGAACAGCTGGCTCTCACTTATCAGAATACCGGAAACTTGCAGCTGTTAGAGATGGCGACAGCCTCTTCAGAGCGAGGTGTTCAGTTGACCCCGGCCGATGATCCTGCACGCTCACACAACTTATCCGGCTCTGTTAGCACCCTGTGGCGCCTCTATAAACACACTAAAGAGGACCATATCCTGGACCTCGCAACAGATCGTGCACGCGAGGCGCTATCAACCTTCTCCGGTGAAGCAGCAATGCGCTACAAAAAAGTACAAAACCTTGCAATCCTTCTCGAAGAGCAATTCAAAGTAGCTCGCCAGAAGGGCTCCCCGTCGCAAGCGTTGGAACTGGGGGAAAGCGCAGTTTGTGAAATACCAAAAAATCATCCAAACCATGTGCGTTTGCTCTTGTTGCTCAGCGAGCTGCTGCATTCGAAATTCCTGCACGACAAGGATGAGCGTAGCCTCACGAGGGCTGTTCTCATGATCGATATGGCTGTTGCCGAATCGCGAGATATCGACATGTTGGCAGCGGATAGAATTGCTATGATGGATATATTCTTCACGGCGTTGGTGGACCGTTATGATCTTTTGCGCAAGAAAGATGACCTTGACCGGCTGATATCGACTGCCGAAGAGGAGTTGAGGATAGGCGACCAAACGCAGCGAGCACAAAACAAATGCAGACTTGGTTGCTACTTGGCATGGAAATTCGAAACAATGAGGGCCCTGAGGACTTCCTTGACCACGCGATCCAGCTCGGAAGGTCATTCAAAGACATACCCTATAACGACCTGAACCGTTTGTGGGCGTTGGGTAGTCTCGTCAACTCATTTTGTGTAAAGCACGACCAACACGGACGTTTGAGCGATCTTGATGAGGCAATGGAACTCGTTCGAGCTGAGGCAGAAGCTCAGGCGGAAGAGAAAGATTTGCACGTAGCGGGTCTGCACATGCTCCTCATTCGACGGTACGAATTTACCGGGAATATGCGCGAACTGGAAAAGGCGATAGATGTCTGTAAGAAGCCGCTGGAAAGGATGAACAACGACGACGGACAAAGAGCCACACTGCTCAGCCTCCTTGCGGATTGCCTGAGGCTGAGATACGAAAGAACGGGAGACGCTCACAACCTGAACGAGGCGATAAACAGAGCCGAAGAAGCACTCCATACCAAGAGTGCCGGGCGTGCAGCGCAAATACATACGCAGACAATCCTAGCATTGTGTCTTGCCCAGGGATACGTCCGATCAACGCACCTTCGGGACCTTGCTCCTGCCATCAGACTCGGACGCTCAGCCTTAGCGAACATGCAGCCGAGGCACAGCGATCGCTTCAAACTTTTGAACAACCTGGGCATATGGCTTGGCTGGAGCTATGAACAGACAAAGCAGCGGGCAGAGCTTGATGAGTGCATCAAACTTATTCGAGAAGCCCTTGAATTAGCACCTCCTGGTCACCTTGTTCGAAGCGACTGCTTGAACAATTTGTGCGGATATCTCAAGTGGCGATATGACCGCACGAACTCCCTGCATGACTTGAACGAGTCCATCATGCTCGGCCGGGAAGCACTGGAGACCACCCCAAGGCACCACCCGCGACGAGGCTTTGTTCTCAGACACCTTTCAGACTCCCTCGCGGCTAAGAGTGACATGGAAGATAGTCCACACGCACGGAAGGGGGTCATCGAGCTGCTGGTGGAATCGTTGATGCTGGAATCGAGTGCCCCAGCTCACCGCCTCAATACTGCATTCGACGCCCTACCATGGCTGGAGAAACACAAAGACTGGGAAACTTTGCATCGCGTAACCGAGATGGCAACAAAGTTGTTGCCGCAGGTTAGCCCGCGGTCTCTTCACCAAACTGACCAGCAATATATGTTGCGTCGGTATGCCGGCCTTGCTTCTAAGGCGGCGGCGGCAGCGCTGCAGGTCGGCAAATCGAAGGAAGAAGCACTAGGTCTCTTGGAATTTGGAAGGGGTGTCATCACCAGCACGCTTCTGCAAAACAGACAAGACGTAACACAGATACAGAACAAGCATCCCGATTGGGCCAAGAGATTTGAGGAGCTCAGGGACATGCTGGATCACTCAATCTCAGTCGGCCAAATGGAAGAGATGGCAGCGACGAACCTGTCACCGTCAGAGCAACGGTCTCGAGCAACCGAGGAGTTCAACAGCTTACTACAGAAGATCCGTACGGATGAAGCGTTCAAAAATTTCATGCTTCCTCCAACAACGGCAGAATTGGCTTCCGCTCCAAGACCTAACGAGTCTATTGTAGTCGTCAATGTCAGCACGTTCCGCAGCGATGCCTTCCTGGTACGAACTGAGGGTATCGACTTGGTCAATCTCCCAGACCTGACGCTTGATGCAGTCGAGGACGCTGCCCGCCAATTTAGATACAACGACGACGACGGAGTTGTGTTTGGGTTCCTTCAATGGCTGTGGCATGCCGCAGCCCACCCAATTCTAGCCATGTTAGGGGCGAATGCCATCTGCAAAGGACAAGAATATGCTGAATGGCCAAAGGTGTACTGGATTCCTACAGGGCCTCTCCACCTCTTACCACTTCACGCCGCGGGATATCATGATGATGACTCTGGCAGATCTGTGATGGACAGAGTCGTCTCTTCCTATGGCTTGTCTTTCCAAGAAATACTCTACGGGCGCGAGTCCAGGGCGAGGAGCCCCTCCCAAACACAAAGCCATCTGTCAGAATCACAACAAGGCGCGATGGAGCTACATCGGAAACACTCCGTTCCCAAGTTCGTGATAGTCACGATGGAGGAGACAGCTGGTTTCAGACGTCTGCGTTACGCACGTGAAGAAGGCGAAACAGTGAAAAAAAAAGGCTTCCAGCCTCGTATTCATTGGTGTACAATCCTTCGCGCGCAAAATTGCTACCAGAGCTACGCAATTGCACGGTGTTCCATTTCGCAGGCCACGGGATGGTAGATGCAAAAGACCCTTCACTCAGTGGCCTGCTCCTGATGGACGAGAATAACTACGAAGTAACACCTCTGACCGTTCGAGACCTCCAAGCGCTGCGTTTCCAGGAAAACGGAATGCCCTTGCTCGCATATCTGTCTGCCTGCTCGACAGGTCGCATTGTGGATGACAAACTGGTTGATGAGGGCATCCACCTCATGGGAGCCTGTCGGCTAGCCGGTTTCCGTCACGTCATCGGCTCACTGTGGGAGGTCTCAGACCGTCTCTGCGCGACTATCTCAGGCTACGTCTACGAAACCATCATAGTGAGAGGGATGGATGATGTTTCTGTGGCGATTGGTCTACATTGTGCAATTAGGCGCCTTCGTCAAGAGATGCAAGGCATCCAAACCGGAGTGGAAAGAAATGCGGTCAAGGCTCCAGTTCTGATGAATAGTTCAGGTCCTCCATTGTGGGCAGCTTTCATCCACATGGGTTTGTAGATACTGCATAGAATTCAGGAACACTACAATCTTGCAGTGACTACCAAAGTATTACATGGTATTTTTGATGGCTGGGTGAGTCCCAACCTTGTCCAAGTGAAATTTCTGATCCTGCACGCTTTTGTTAATCGTAAATTAGTGTAAGGAAGCTTTCTTTCTACTAATTTAACATTTCATAGGATTAATAGGCCCTTATTTATAAGGAAGAAACGGTGACTCCTGTGAGCATTGAAAGAATGGATTGGATTGACTATTTAAAGAAAGATAAAGAGAAAAGAGCACAGAATGTGCTGGTTTATATAGGAGAAAGGTCAGGGTTAGGGTTTCCCCCCGACAATTTATACTTGGAGACTAGGCATTTAAATATTTTAAAAGAGGCCGAATATTAGCTCTATAGTTTCATTCTTATATAAAGATGTTAACAATCTGTAAGTCTTAAATATAATAAGCACTGCTAATCTTGTAATGGCCAGTGGTGTGGTCTGCTGTATGTGTGCCTGCACAAGGACTTCTCTATATAAAAATAGGACCACTTCAGGCCCTGACTTAAACAGAATAACGATCACTGATTTCACCTCTTTAATTTATCCGTTTCATTTTTCACAGGCCGTCTTGCTATTTCTTTTGCCTCTTCTATAAACTGACATGCTAAGCTTGTGAGGGTTCTGCTGCCCAGATCAAGGTCGTGGTCCCCAGGGGCTCTGTTCAATGTATAGATATATATTCACGATGCAGAAATGTGAAAGAAGTAATACCCAAGTAAATATTAAGCGCTTCTCTTTTGTTTCTTGGATCCTGTTCCTCGGTTTCCGTCTTTCTTCTATGGGAGTAATCCGAACTATGCTCCGCTAAGTTATTCGAACATAATTCTTGTCGGAGCTCGTGTTCGAATTATAGCAGCATCGGTCTACTTTTTTCCGTTTCCCATTTACCGTTTTAGGCCCCTACTATAATTTCCCTAGCCGTCCCCACCCCCCTCCTCTTTTGTTTGGTAAACCGGGTGCTGATCTTCAATTCCTCGTTGATTTCTTTTTTTCTTTTTTCTTTATATTTCTGCTTTGCAAATAAATATAAGTCACTTGCATTACCCACCAAGGAATACCAGAGGAACTCCCCTAGCGAATGTCTAGGGAATTGTCCACGTAGGACCGGATAAATTTATGGTGGATTTACAAGGAATTCCTAGGTGAATCTATAGCAGAGTCCCTAGGGATTCTATCCGGAATTTATAATCTCCCTTGTTTGAATATGTTAAGTAGCTAGCCTGGCCCCAATTATTGTGGGAAGGAAGGAGACATCTTTTTATTAATTTACTGCATTGCATCGCATAACTAAGAGCTATTTATTACTTTTCTTCCGTTTTATTATTTTCGTTTCCCGTTTTGAATTCCCACTGCATTTCCTTCTGCCATGTTTTACATTCTTATATTTATACAAAGTTTATTGATTTGATTATTTTTGTTTTTAGTTTTATGTAAAGTCTGTGCGCAAAATCTTGCTATAATAGCTAAAAGTTGTATTTATAATTTACAAATGAATCTGCCCTTCATTGCAGTTTTATTAATACCAAGTAATAATACATCTAAAACTCTCGAAAATATATATATATATAAAAGTAGACTGTAAACAACACACATGCAGTCTATCTATCCATATCTATTTATGTACAGTGAGCCTGCGCCCACAACCGATCGAGCTCTTGACACGCCTCGCTGATGGCCGCCGAGACAGCCACGATATTCCTCCCCTCAAACACACTAAAGTGGTCGCCCGGGATGTCTATGCAGAGCACTTTGGCCCCGATCACCTTTTCCCACCCGTCCACCGCCAGACCGCGGTCCTCCCGGTCCTGCAGCCACCTGTTGCCGCGGGCGATCGTGTGGCCCGGGGGCGGCCTCCAGCCGTCGCGGGACCGAAGCAGGATGACGGGCAGCCGAGTTTCTGGCGGCGCGCCCGTAGTGGTAGCGTCAAAGGCGCCCACCAGGGCCGCGCAGGACCTGAAGCTCCGCCTCACGAGCTTGCGCACCACGTGTGCCACGGTTGTGGCCGTCGGGTCGCCTGTTCCTTTTGTCCCGGTGCGGGGTCCTGCTGATGATGAGGATGACGACGACATAGCCGGTGCTGCTGCTGCTGAGGATGCTGTGACGGCGCGGATGATATCCTCCGACAGCGGCTCATGGTCCACGGGCGGCGGCGCGTCGATGAGGATCACGCCGGCACAACGGGGCACGGCGTCCGACGGAGACAAGGCCTTCTGCGACTGCGCCAGGAGGATCCGTGCTGCCTCGAACGCGACCACGCCGCCGAACGACCACCCGCCCAAGATGAAAGGCGCGGGCCATGCCCGTCGTGACACCCCGGCGGGGTCCTGATGAATCTGTTGCGACGACGACGACGAGGAGGAGGAGGAGGAGGAGGAGGAGGAGGAGGAGGCGGTGTCGACAACAATGCGCGCGTAGTGCGCCGCCATAGCGGAAAGGCTGGTCCACGGCAGCGCCGGATCGGAATCGGAATCGTCGGCGGCGGTCATATTCATACCCGGTTGGCGGGGCAGAAATGCTGGGTCATGGATCGCAAAGACGGGGCGTCCGAGCGGCCGGATGCGGCGATAGGGGTTGCAGACGCCGCTGCCGTCGTGCACAAGAAACAGCGGCGTGGAGCAGGATGGCCCATTTGCGTGGACATGGGTTGCAGGCTGGATAACCTGCGGCAGCGCATCTAGGTGAAGGACTCTGGCGACGGCGGGAAGCAGGCTGCGATCCTCTGGCGTAAGATCTTCGGTGTCGTCCTTCGCCATTACCACTTCGGACGTGGGCGCGGCGGGGGAGGGGGAGGGGTTTCGGGCTGGTGAGGGACTGGGTATCATCTACATACGAGGGAGAACGTCTGATCAGCACTGAGGATAAAAAACTGACGAGATTTCCATTACAATGCAAAAAAAGAAGGTCTGTCTATGATAGCAACAAGGAAAGAAGCCCCTGATAACCGTCGCCGAACAGGAGAAAAGAGAGAAAGAGAGAGATACAATTCAACTTGTTTAACCACATACTAGTTTCTCCAGGTCGCTGACCGTCTGGCACTCGGCCAGACCCGACGCGGGCACTGCCTGGTCCCCATAGCGCTCGCACAGCCGATCCTGCAGCTCGAGCATCATCAGCGAGTCGATGCCGAGGGCATTCAGTTCCATATCCGAGGCAATAGCGGCGGGATCCGCGTCACATGTCTCGGCCACGATGCTGACCAGCTCAGCAGCCGTCATCACCGTGCGCCGTCCCGGTTCCCCGTCCACGCTGGCGCGCGAGCTCGTCACAGGCGTAGAGCGCAATTCTTCTTGGTCTTCTTCGTCCTCTTCGAGTAAGGAGTCGTCTCTGGAGGACGAGGACGCCGCTGTCGTCGTCGTCGCACCACTCACGGGCGTACTACTCTCGGTCGAAAACGGTGATGACACCGGCGCCGCCGCTGTCCTGGTTCGGGAGCAGAGGGCTTCAACGTCGCCCACCGTCAGGCATGCTGCGAGGGCCGCCGCGTCCAGTCCGCCGGAGGCGGCGGCTACTCCTGCTGTTGTAAGCTCCGACTCTAGTTCGATCATCATGAGCGAGTCGAAGCCGAGCGCCTCGAGGTGCGTGTCCGGCGACAGCTGGTCCTCGCCGATGCCACATGTTGTCGCCAGCACACGCCTGACGTCGCGTGAAGGAGAAGAGCTGGCAGGGGCAGCGGCAGCAGCCGCCTCCCGAGCCAAGGTTTCCGAGACACTGACCATCCTGTCCAGGGTATTTTGTTGTCCTGGCCTTGTTGCAGCGATGCTGACCCTCCTTTGTTGCTGCTGCTGCTGCCGCTGTTGTTGCTGTCGTTCTTGGCTCTTGTTCACAGGGTGGCTGCTGCTGCTGCTCCTCCGGTTGGCCATGGCCAGAGCCTTGCCCATGCGCACCAGCGGGACGTGCTGGAAGGTCATGCCCTTGAATGCAGCCAGGACGCAGCCCGAAGAAGCATGGATGGCGTAGGCGTCTGCGACAGTGCTGCCGACGCCGGGGCCCGCCTCGTACGTGGCACACACGACATGAAACGGCTGCGCGGTTGGGACGTCCAGAACGGCGGCCGAGGCGACGTCCTTGCAGATCCCAGCCATGGCGTTGCCCAGGCGCAGGTTGACCACGAACCCGGCGACGTGCAGCAGCACGTCCATGAAGAGGGCGCGGGCAGCCGGCACGCCCGCCAGGTGGGACGCCGGCGCGACGCACGTGGCCAGCGCCTCGCCGGCCCGGTCGTCAATGTGCATCCGCCGCACACGCTGGTATGGGTTTGTGTAGGCCACGACGCGCGTGAAGATCTTGTCGTACATGGCCTCCTGCGAGAAGGACTGCAGCGTCCCGCCCTCGCCGCCGCCCTCCCCATCGCCCTCGGGCCATGATGATGCGTCATCCCGACGGCGACCCATCCTGCTGCGGAGGGCCGCCGCAATGCGTCTGTATTTCTGCTCGGCGGCGTTGCGAGCCTTGAGCCGCAGGATTCCTCGGCAATGGCTCTTCATCTTGCCGTAGCCATCTGACGACAACCGCCCTTCTTCTTCCTCCGCCTCTGCTTCTTCTTGGTCGTACGAGAGCACCGTGAAGTCGTATCCCTCGGGAGATGCCGTGCGTGGCCTCAGCACCACGCGCAAGATCTGATTGGATCCGGGCACATGCACAAAGGGAGCCGAGTAGTCCACCTTGGTCAGCACCCATGCCTCCTCCCCCTTCTTCTCCCCCTCAGCCCTGCTGACGGCCGCCAGGGCCAGCTCGTGGTATACAGAGGCCGGGCAGAGCGCATGGCCGCAGACGAGATGACCCTGGATGAAGTCCTGCAGGATGGAGGCCGGCGTGTCGTAGGCAGCGCAGCCCTCTGGGAAGGCACCGCCGACGGCGACGGCCCGAGACGCAAAGCAGGGAGCCCAGGTCCATCTCTGCAGGCTGCTGCCGCTGCTGGTCTTGGTGTGGTCCCTGGAGGAGGTCGGAGGAGGTGCCGGCGCAGCCTCGGGGAGAAACGGCACGAGGAATTCCTCCTGGATGAACGGCATGCCGGGCAGACCCGGGACCAGGGACGCACCTGGGCCGAAGACGTCGCGCCACCTGACCTCGGCGGCGCCCGTCTCGTACAGGTGGCACAGCAGCTTCCCGAGCGTCACGTCGGCCGCCTCGGTCCTCAACAGTGTCGGGAGAAGCACATGTTGGGCCGAAGTCGGGGTCTTGTCGCTCTCGAATCGGCTGCGGAGCATCGGGTGCAAAGACGGATGCGGCCCAATCTCGACCCACCTTATGGGCGACGCCGAGATATCCGCACCACCCGTCGTCTCCACACCACTTCTTCTTGTTCCTGCTTCGAGAAGATCACGCATGCCCTCGTCGAAAGCTACCGGGCGGCGGCAGTGGTCGGCAAAATAGGACGGCGTGAAGACGTCCGTCTCGCCCGGGAGGACCAGGCGCCCGAGCACGTTGGAGACGATCGGGAGCTTAGGTGGCCGGATGCTGACGTCCCGAGCCGCACACTCACGCAGGTCGTCGAGGATTGGGTCCATTGCGCGGGTGTGGTATGCAAGCGGCACGTCGAGTAGCTTGTTCCTGGCCGTAAGCTGCACAGCTCCCCCCTCTCCTGTCACCACGGCGGCGGCGGCGGCGCCACCACTTTTACTACCGGAATGAGCAGGCGACAACAGCTGCTTCAGTGCCTGCAGGGCCGGCACGGGCCCGCCGACCACGCAGTCGGTTGGGCTGTTGCGGCAGGCCACGGCCAGGGAGGCACCGAGGTCGGGACGCGAGCCAAGCAGCTGCTCGACGGCGGCGGGGCTGGCGTGGACGGCCAGCATCGAGGTCTCGCCGAGGGCGCAGCGGCGGGACATGAGCGATGCGCGCTGCGCTACCAGGCGCAGGCCGTCGACCATGTCCAGCACGCCCGCTACCACCAGGGCGGCGTACTCACCGAGGCTGTGGCCGGCCACGGCGGCCGGAACGATGCCCCACGACCCCAGGAGCCGCGCCAGGGCAACCTCCAGGGCAAACATGGCGGTCTGGAAAGCCTCGGTGCCGGGGCCCTCCTCCTTCTCCTCGCCCTTCTTCTCCTCCGACTGGATGACGGTAAGACAGGACGGATAGCCGTTGGCTACAAGCCATCGGTCGCACGTGCGGATCGTATCATTGACGACAGGATACAGGGCCATAGCGCGGCGGCCCATACCCAGATACTGCGAGCCCTGTCCCGAGAAGAGGAAGACTGTCTGCGCCGGTGATGACCCTGCTAGCGACGACGACGATGACGACGGGATGGCATTCCGGATGTTGCGCGCCAGCTCGTCGACGGAGCTCGCCATGACGGCCACGCGCACGGGATACTGCTGGCGCCGCGCCGTGAGGGTGTGACAGAGGTCTCGCAGCAGCGGCAGCGGGGGGAGCCCTGAGGAGGACGATGACGATGTGGCGGCTGCCGCTGCCTCGAGGTGCAGCGCGACGGCCTCCTGCAGCTTAGCCAGGCGCCGTGTGTCCCTAGCCGAGAGCCCGCACAGCACATACTGCTGGCCCGGGCCCTCGAGCCCTGCAGCAGCAGCAGGCTTGGGGGACAACGACGACGCCGACGACACCTGCTGGACGTGCTCCTGCACCAGTACGGCCGCGTTGGAGCCGCCGGCGCCAAAGTTGTTCAGCAGGGCAATGCGCGGGCGGCCCGCAGCAGCAGCCTGCCAGGTGGCGCCGTGGCGGGCGATGACGGCGCCGTCGAGGCCCAGCGGGGCGATCTTTGGGTTCAGGTTCCGCAGGGAGATCTGGGGCGGGATGTGGCCGTGGCGCAGCATCAGCACGATCTTGGCCAGGCCGGCCATGCCCGACGCCGCTTCGCAGTGGCCCATGTTGGCCTTGACCGAGGTCAGATACAGCGGGTTCGACGGGTCACGGGCCTGGCACAGCGCCCGGCGAACGCCCGCAACCTCGTTAGGGTCACCGGCTTGCGTTCTACCAGAACAGAAAGTCAGTTAGTCAGTCAGACAGACATACACACACACACACACACACACACACATATATATATATATATATAAATACATAAACATAGGGGGGGGGGCTATGCTTACCCTGTGCCGTGTAGTTCGGCAACAGACACGTGGTGCGGATGGATACCGGCACGGCGCAGCACGCGGCTGAACAGGTCCTCCTGGGTGGGGACGTGCGGGTGGGTAATGGAGTGGGCGTTGCCGCTCTGGTTGATCTCGACGGCCTTGATGATGGCGTGGACGCGGTCGCCCTCGGCCAGGGCGTCGCTGAGCTTCTTGATGACGAAGACGCCGCAGCCCTCGGCACGGCAGTAGCCGTCGGCGGAGGCGTCGAAGGCCTTGCACTGGCCCGAGGGGCTGAGGAAGTGGGCGCGGTCAAGGCCGAGGTACATCTGTCAAGGGAGGGAGGGAAGGGATCAGTCTCACGGCTTTGGTGCTAGGGCTGCTTGATAATGATGATGATGATGATGATGATGATGAGTGAGTGAGGATTGGAGGAGGAACCTTACGTTGGGGCTAGACACGGTATTCACACCGCCGACGAGAGCGGCGCGGCAGTCGCCTGCCAGGATGGAGCGGGCAGCCTGGTGCAGGGCGACGGTGGACGAGGAGCAGGCCGTGTCGAGGGTGATGGAGGGCCCGCTCCAGCCAAAGATGAAGGAGATGCGGGCGCTGAGGAAAGCACGCAGGGTGCCGGTGCTGTAGTAGACGTCTATGTCGCGGCGCAGGTTGTCGACATAGTCCAGGGTGGCGGCGCCGACCCAGCACCCAAAGGTGTCGCGGGCGAAGGAGGGGCTGGCGTCAGGCGCGTAGCCGGCGTCCTCGAGGGCGCGGTACGCCGTCTGGAGGAGCACGCGCTGCTGCGGGTCCATGGAGCGAGCCTCACGGCGCGAGATGCCGAACAGCTCCGTGTCGAACAGGAACGGGTTCTGCATAAAGTTGCCGTACCGGGTGTTGAGGGACCCATGGCCCCGTTTGCCCTGCTCGGGGGAGGAGGAGGGGGAGGATGAGTACGTGTCGAGATCAAACCTGTTCTTGGGTATCTGCAGCAGGCAAAAAAAAAAAAGGTATCAGCAGCCAGAGCGAAGAAAGTACTACCACCACCACTATTACTACTACTATTATTCGTAGTATTACTACTCACTCACCTCGGAACACGAGTTGACGCCCTGCATCTGGGAGTCCCAGAGGGCATCGACATCTGGAGCGCCCGGGAGATCCACAGCCATGCCGACAATGGCAAGGTCAGTATCGCTGTGGGCAGGTGGTGCTGGTGGTTGTGGCAGCGGTGAAGAAGACGAAGACGATGCGTCGATGATCTTGACATGCTCGTCCAGGGCGTTCCCGTAGGCCGTGGACATGCCGTAGCCTGGGCCGTAGTTCAGGATGTGGCAGCCGGCGGCGCCGGCGGCGCCGCCCTGGGCAGCCGTGAGCGAGACGACCGAGTCCTGCACCGCGACCCAGTCGACGGGCTCGAGAAAGATCATGTCCAGGAGGGCGCGTGCCAGCTCGCCCAGCGTGGGCGCGTCCGACAGCACGACCGGCTGCCCTGTAATGGTGGACAGCAGCGGCACGCCCAGCCGAACCTGGGACCGCAGCGGGCTGCCCCGCCGCTCGAGGTCCTGCATGACGCGCTCGCCGAGGGCCGACAGCAGACGCCGGTTGTGGTAGAGGTGGTGAACAGGCAGGGGCCGGGCATAGCAGCCGCGCGGCGACGACGGCAGCAGCAGCTTCTGCTCGACAAACGCAGCCAGCTCGGCGGGCCGGCCGCTGAGCACCACGCGGTTCTGCCCGAGGCGGGCCGAGACGTAGACGCTGCCGCCCTTGGTCCCGGCCCTGCCGCTGTCGCTGTCGCTGTCGTCCTCCTCCTGGGCCTGGTCGATCAGCTCTGCCGCCTCGTCGGGCGAGAGCTTGTTGACGGCAAAGGAGCACGGCGCGCCGAGAGGGGGGGCGCTGGTGCCGTCGTGGTCGCTATGGCCGATGTTCTCGTCGTTGTTATTATTATTCAGGCCTGCATCGTCGCCGAGGACCTCTGCGCGATGGCCCTCGCTCCGGATGCCGATCCAGAGAGCTATACGGAAGAGCTCGTACGCGTGGAACAAGAAACCGACCGTCGTAGTCGTCGTCGTCGTCGCCGCGGCGGTGGTGGTGGCAGCAGGAGCAGCAGCACCCGACGAGCTGATTGGGGAGGCTGCCAGGCTGAGGGCCGCGGCAGGGAGAAGGCCAGCGCAGAAGCCCGATACAGCGCAGATGCAGCCTGGCTGTTGCTGCTGTTGCTGCTGTAGTTGTTCTGTGTAGGCGACATGTCTGAGGATCTGGATGAGGTAGATGGTCGAGTGCTGCACGACCGCGTTGGCATGGTATTGCTTGCCGGGCCGCAGCAGGGCGTCGGTCGTGGTGAAGTCTCGCAGGTCGATGGATCCGGGGCGGAGGATGCCCTGGCTGGATGCGCTGTGGATCTCTGAGCGGAACAGGTCGAGGCAGTCGCCCAGGAACAGCTTGCACCGGTCGATCTGGGCGTCGGCGCCTGCCGTCTCCCAGGTTGACTGCGAGAACAGCGAGTCGGACCCGAGACCGGCGAAGATGGGAAGGATCGACGTCATATCTTAGGCGCAGCTTCTCGTCCTGGTTTGGTGTGGTTTTTTTCTTTCTTTTTTTGGTCTCTGGGCTGGGCTGGTGGGATTGTCACGTGACTGACCGGTCTAGTCCACGCTAAAAAGATCTCATGCAGCAAAAGATACTCCAATTGGTTGTCCAGGCAAGAAGCTCATGCTGTCATTTGGAGTTTAATCTTGGGTATGATTTCTTTCTCTTGACCTGTTTACTCAAATGCTGTTGTCGTTCATGGGTGTGACACACAAGTGCAACGTGAGCGTAGCATGAGTGCAACATGCATGCCTTTGGAACAATAAAGCTAGCTATATATAGTATTAGAGAAAGAACAGAGAGCATCGTCAGGTTCTTCCTTATCCCAAAACATGCGAAGTCTGCCAGAATTGCTGCCCTGCCCTGCAGACCACCCTCACCAATCTCCAGATGCAGTTGTTTTTCCTCTTAGGGGTAAAGGTGGCCTGGACGGGTAGTTTGCATTCTCAAAGGAGTCAGTCAGACCATCAGCTTTTGCTGACAAGACCAGACAAGGCACAACATGACCAGAGCCGAACTACCGCAAGGAGGCTCGCCGGCGCCCCAGAGCTCCAAGGAGCAAAAAAAAAAAAAAAAAAAAAAAAAAGAATACCCACCATCTACAGGATCTGACCCACTGATAAGAAATGGCTCTGCAGGATGCACGCTAATATAGGGGGGAGGGAGGATAAGTACGCAATATCAGATGTGCGCTGATGAAGCGACAACTCCTCCTCCTACACGATACCCTTTACCGGTAATTGTTGAAGGATCAAACACTTTTTTATTGGACTGACTCGACACTCCTACTCTATTCATGATATGCATAGGCACAGGTACAGCCTACAACCCTGCTCGGGTGCCGAAGCCACGCCTATCGGATATTACGTGTTTCTCGTATCGGAAATTTTCCCTGAGGATGAGCATGATGCCATCCCTGCCGCCGAACTCTGACCAACGTCTCCAAAGCTTGATTGGGGCGTGCCGCCACAAACGCCCAGGATCCTCCTCCTCCTCCTCCCTCATGTATAGTAAAAAGAGCGGTGCAGCCGTGCAGACAAGGATGGTTGCTTATGTTGTCTTTTGCCTCTGACACATATAAACAAAAAAAAAGGGCTCACTCGGAAAATGCAAATTGCTACCAATATACCAGCGAGTCACTTGGTCCCACTATCGAGAGGCTCGACCCGGAGAGCCTCACCCAGATCCCCGTTTCCCCGTTCCTCCTCCTCCTCCCCCATTCTTTTCTTCTTGTTCTTCTTCTTCTTCTCCTTTTTTTTTTTTCTTTCTCTTCTTCTTCTCCTTTTTCTTCGTCTTCTTCTTCTTCTTCTTCTTCTTCTGTCATTTTCCACCAATCCCAGCCTGCAGCAGCATAACCGCCCAAAAGCTAAAGTCTAGGCTCCATACTTATTCTTTGGGTATAGGGGAGTCCTCTAGAAACTTCTCCAAAATCTTGCAACTTCTTGTTGCTGGAGACACATGGTCGCCATCTTTATACGGTAAGGAAGTGGGGGGGGTTTATTTAAATTGCTTTTGAATAGAGTTGAGTTCATCCTTAGAAAGCTTAACATACCCCAAAGGTGGGTAACGGAGTTCAGAGTGACGGGAAATATAAAAGTACCCAGAGGATGAGAGCCCCGCTGGCGGGCGGGACCAAAAAGCTTATCAGGGTGGTGCAGCTTGCACTAGCAGGATTTGCCGCAGTCAAGAGCCCACCCGCTTACTCCGGAGCCTCCGAGCGAAAGTCTTAGCCCGATTAAAAGGAGCCGCGGGCTAACTCAGAACACGCAAGGAGAACGATGAGACGGCATGTTGGTTTGCTACTGGCTCTGGCTCACCACCATGTTTCTTACCTTCTATGTAGACGACTCGGGCAGTAAGAAGCGGCGCGGCGGGCTGCGCCAGGCAGGACTCGCAACGCCGACGACGGCGGCTGCTGCGGCGACGGCGGCGACGACGGGAACAACATCATCATCCTCCTCCTCCTCCTCCACAACGGCGGGCACCCGGTCCAGTTCCTTTCGGGCATGCAAGAGATGCCGGCTCTTCCGGATCAAGTGTGGTGCCAAGCCGTGCCCGCCGTGTCTTGCCGAGGGCGTGCAGTGCCAGCCCTGCTCGGATGCTGAGCTCGCACCGTCAGCGACGAGCAGCAGCGCCAGGACCGCCAGTTCTACAGACTCCACCACCACATCGGGCGTCACGGGCATCACGGGCGTCACGGGCGGCGTCACGGGCAGCAGCAGCAGCAGCAACAGCAACAGCACGAGCTCTCCAGGGGACGGCAGCCAGCAGTTATCGTCATCGTCATCGTTATCGTCATGGTCCATGTCGCAGGGCTTCGCGTCGCCCCCGTTCGGCGGTCGCGGCGCCCGCGGCGCCAGCAGCAGCAGGAGCAGCACCAGCAGCAGCAGCAGCAGCAGCATCCCAAGTCCGAGCAACCTCATGGCGCCGCAGCCAGCCGAGTCTGAGTCTGACTCACCAGTGGCCCGCGCCCGACGCTTCTTCCGCCGCTTGTCTCCAGCGCTGGCCCCTCCTGATGACGATATGCGAGGCAGTCCGTTTCCGAGCCTTTCACAGTTCAGCGCCTTTGATGCAGGCGACGGCAGCGGCGGCGGCGGCGGCAGCAGCAGCAGCAGCACAGCATCTCAGTACAGTTACGGTGGTGGTGGTAGTAGTAGTAGTAGTGGTGGTGGTAGTGCTGCTCCTCCTCCTGCTCAGCACCACCCCGCGCTGCTGCCGCCCGCGCCTACGCTCCAGCAAAAGGCCTACTTTGTCCGCCTGTTCTGGAGGGCGGCCGGGTCTCTGTACCCGCTCATGACAGACGCCGAGTTCCAGCGCCTCTACGGGGTCCTGCTGCTCTCGTCCCCTGCGGCCACGGCCACGGCAGCCACAAACACGGTGGACGGGGCCCTCCTCGACTGCCTGGCCGCCATCGGCATGCAGTACGGCCTCTCCACCGGCGCCGGGGCTCGGCTCCTGGTGCTCGGGCGCCCGGGCCAGTACGACGAGGCCGCGGCCGACACGATGCGCCGCTGGAGCCTCGAGAGCTTCGTGGCCTGCCGCGACTGGGTGCGCGACAGGGGCCCGCGCGTCGCGGTCGAGGCCGTCCGCTGCCACGTCGCCATGGCCCTGTACATGCTGCAGGCCGGCCAGGTCGAGGGCGCCTACTACATGGCCGGCATAGGTGTCCGCCGCGCCCACGTCTGCTATCTGCACCAGGCCCCGCCCGACCACCTGCCCCCCGACGAGGCCGCCGGCCGCACTCGGCTCTGGTGGCTGCTGGCCTGGCTGGACCTGTACTGCTCCATGCAGCTCGAGAGGCCCACCGCCGTCCAGTGGTCGTACATCAGCTGCGGCCTGCCCCCTGACCCGGCCGCCCTCTCGCCCGCCGCCGACGCCCACCCCTCGTCCTGCATCGTCCAGCTCGCCCAGCTCTCGGTCGCTGTCGCCGACGCCTTCGACACCGTGTCCATCCTGATCGCCAACCTCTCGTCGCCCGACGCCGGCGGCGGCAGCGGCTGCAGCACCCCTACCACCACCACGCACAGCGCCCCGGGCCAACACGCCTTTACCTTTTTCCACACACACGCCGAGCGGCTCTCCAGGTCCATGGCCCGCCTCGACGCCTGGCCCGCCTCCCTGCCGCCACACCTGCGCTTCGTGCCCGGCCCGCTCGCCCTGGCCTCAGCCCTAGAGCCCGGCCTGCCCGACTGGCTGCAGCGCCAGCGCCTGATGCTGCAGCTGCACTACTACCACGCCTGTGTCGTGGTCCAGCGGGCCTTCCTGCTCGCCCCACCACCACCACCTCAACAACAACTACAACAACAACTACAACAACAACTACAACAACAACTACAACAACAACTACAACAACATCTACAACAACCACAACAACTACAACAACAACAGCAACAACAACAACAACACCAACAACACCAACAACACCAACAGCAACAGCAACAACACCAACACCAACAGCAACAACACCAACAACAGCAACAGCAACATCAGCAGCAGCAACAACTTTCCTCGTCCGCCGGTAGTCAGGCCACTCCTGCCGCGGCTGCTGCTGCTACGATGATGATGACGCCGACGACGACGGCCATCACCCCCCTCAGCCATACCACATGCACGGCGGATGACACGCAACCCTCGTCCCCGGCCGGCACAGGCACGGTCTGTCCCGTCCAGCACCACGCCCGCGCCGCCGAGCAGCGCGCCATGGACCTCATCGCCGTGCTGCGGGCGGCCTGCCAGCAGACCGAGGTCCTGGACGGGCTGCCCGAGCCGCTGCAGCTGCTCTGGACCGCCGTCGCCACCCTGGTGGTCGCCGTTGTGGTCCAGCCGCACAGCCCGGGCGCCGCCGCCGCCGTGCGCG
>JACWRQ010000402.1:9196-33875 GCA_014849955.1 Cryphonectria carpinicola | reverse complement strand
CCTTCCCAACCCTTTAACCATGCGCGATTGACTGCTTGCTTTCAACAGAATACACCCCTCCCCCCCCTCCATCCATGGGGTGGAAAAAAGGAAAGAAGGGGGGGGGGGGGAAACAAGAAAGAGGCTCTCCCTCGAGTGGGGGGGGGGGTCCCCTTGGGTCGGGTATGTTTCAGGTGGCTCGAACGGGGCCAGAAAGTAAGGCGGCCAGTTGACCGTTCGAGTTTCCTGAACTGAAGAAAACCCTTGTTCGGACTTTATCTTTCTGATGATGATGGTGGTGACGAAGTAGACAGGGTCATAAAATCATACCATAATACTACTTTGGTACCATAGTAATGTAGTAGTAGATAGACAGACCGACCTTGTTTGTTGAGAGGCTTGCGCCTTGTGTGATGGTCCGTCCGTCCGTCCACCACCCCCCCCCCCTTCTTCCGAGCACACACCACCTCCCCCCAATTTGGGGTCTGGATCGAAGTCGTCATCTGAAGTCGGATCGTGAAGCCATCTCATCCACTCGATCTGGGTGGCTCCGCCCCTCTCCTACGCCATCCCGAGATGGAACTGTCCCGTTCCTTTGGGTTCGATGTTCCTGGGTGGCCCTCGTCTGCCCCAGTCCGGCGTCGGTCGTCCTTGTAAGTTGTGTGTGCTCACTCTTTCACCAAGCCACCTAGGCAGACAGACAGGCAGGCAGGCAGACAGGCAGTGTCCCATCTTCTCTATACGAGCTTTTGAGAAAAAGGAAGCAAGAAAAAGAGAGAAGAGGGGGGGGGGGAAAATAAAAAAAAATAGAAGGGTATCCATTGGCCAAAGTATCAACACCTGCAAATCTACATGCGCTGGAGTGGGAGGCCCCCTCCTCCCTCCGCTCTCCATGATTACCTTTTTTTTCTTTCTTCTTTTTTTCTTTTCTTTGATTTGCTTGTACTGCCATGCGCCCCATCTCGTAGTAGTCGTCGTCCAGCCAAATAACGCCCCCAACATCTTCCCATCTGCCTGCTCTGCCAGACCCCGTCGTCGAGCCACCTGTGTAATTAGTAGACCTGGTACCCTGTTTTTGACCAGCTATGCCGTTGTCCGGCCGGTCACCATTTTACCTGCTAGCACTGGCCCCTTCGTCGTCCTCGCCAGTGAGCTCGTCATCAAATAATGGTCGGTGGGCCTCAGCTGCTGAGCTGGAAGACCCCGTAGGGCTCTGGCCTGGTGATTCCTCCGCGTCCAGCTTCATGATCTCTTTCGGTATTGGCGTCCTGGTAGCGTCTGACCGCACGGGGAGGCCAGCGTCCACCTCGGCCTCTTGGTTCGGGGCCATGTTGAGCCCGGCCAGCGCAACAGGCGGGGTCAAGCTGGAGATCCCAGGGCTTCCTCCATCACCGCCATCTCCGGCACTGCCACGTCGTAGGGGCTCAGCGCCACCTGCGCCGCCGACCTCCTTCAGCTTCCGCAGGGCTCGCCTCATCCCCTCCAGCCGCATCTTCTCGAGCACGACCATGCCTCTTGCGAGCTCCCGTATCGCCCTGCGCCCCATCTTCTCGTGCATGTCCTGCCACCCCGCGAGCTCCGCCGCCACCGTCTGCTGGGTGTACCTCAGCTCGCGGGAGAGGTTGTCCACCTCAGCCTGGCCGGCCCGCACCCTCTCCTCACGCTCCTCGTTGAGCCGCTGGCGGGCGTCGTCGAGGAGTCCTAGCGGCCATCGGGTGGAGCGCGAGAGGGACGAATAGTTGCGCTCCACAGTGCGGCGCAAGGCATTGATCTGGTTGATGAGCCGGGGCGGGCGGGTGAGTGCCGTCAGGATGGCGTCGATGGTGGATTGCAAGGCCAGCTGCGAGGAATGAAACGTCGCGTAGGGATTGGCTGAGGTGGGCGAGAGGGCCCGTACGTAGGTCTCCAGGGCGGCGAGGTGCGCCGGCGGGAGGAAGGGCAGCGTAGACACAGCACGATGCAGGAGGACCGACGAGTCGTACAGGTCCAGGGCCGAATTGCCCACCACATTCGTCCTCCGCGCGACGCTCTTTGTCGAGTGGTTGACGCTGCGGACGTTTTCGCGGGCGTGGTCGACAAACTGTTCGACCTCGCGCACGTCCTCTAGAGGCTCCAGCTCCTCGCGGACCTTTTCCACGCGGGTGTCGGCCTTGAGCTTGGTGCGCTGCTCCATCATGTCAGGCTGTAGATCCGGCACCAGGAAGAACTCCCACAGCATCTCGTGGGTCGCGAACGTCGGGTGAGCCAGCAAGATGCGCAGGAACCAGTCCATCCTGATCTGCAGGTCTTTGAGGACCGCCCTGCTAGGCTTGACGGGGATCTGGAACGGTGATCGCAAGCTGGCCAGAGACGGTATCCACGAGGCTGGGTTCTCCATGCACAGGAGCTTCGCAAGGTGCTCGAAGTCGGTCAGCGAGCGCCTGCACGTCGTCACGGCATAGCTGTGCTTGTCCACCGGCGCGCCGGATTTCAGTACGAAGCGGATGCTGGCGTCCTCAACAAAATAGGACCGCACCACGGCCGTCGTGCGAGACTCGTTTCCGGGAGGCGCACCGAAGAGGACAAGGTCGTCGATCTTGTTGCGAACATCGTCATCTTTGGCAAGGTCCACAGCTGTCAGCCCGCGCAGTTCCTTGGCCGTGATGTCGACCCTCGCATCACCAAAGAATGCTCGGACCACATCAAAGCGGCCATATTTGCTGGCCACCATTAGGGGCGTGAACTTTCGGTCATTGACCGCGTTGACGTCTGCGTCACATTTCTGCAGCACCCTCAGGCAGAGCTGCGCGTCGTTGATGATGTGGAGAAGGGTGTTACCCTTCGCATCGATATGCTCGTCAAGATGAAGGGGCTGTCCGTCCCCTTGACACTCGGTCGCGAGCTCGAGGGCCTGCTGCACCATCGTGTGGTACAGCGTATGGTCATAGGAGCGGCATATTGCGAACAGTGGGGTCTGCCCGTTCTTATCCTGGAGGGTCCACGGCATCATCCTCCCATAGTTGACAATCAGAAAAGGCGCATGGAACATGTAGTGAGCCACGCTGCGGCCCCATACATCCTGCTTGGCGAAATACAACCGCATCTTGTCCTCCGTGATGGCAGGCTCATTGTTCATGAAGTCCAACAGGATCTGGATGACCTTCTCGTTCCCAAGCTGAACAGCAGCGCTGAAGAGGGTGGTTTCTTCATTATTGCTGTCCTCAAGGACGACGTCCGGCGGATAGTAGGACTTGAGACCGAGCAGATATGTCAGAGCCTCTGGGCGTTCGTTTTGCACGGCCATCATGAGGATCGACTCGCCAAACGAGTCTTGGGTCTGGGAGAGCCGCTCGATCGATGTGTCACCCTCGATCCCGCTTCCAATGGTCCCAATACTCCCAGATCGGGAGTGAAACGAGATCTCCGATCCGCTCGAAAGGCTTCGCACGTCCATGGCCACCTTTTTGATGCGTTTCAAGGGTGGGAACACGGCTTCTGTTGTACCATCCAGGTCTTCGTGCCTGTTAAAAGGGAAGACGTGGCTGAGGTCGGACCCCATCGAGAAGCGCTCAGAACTTGTCAAGACGGTGGAGGATCTCCTGGATGACCCGTTTGTGAAGCTCCAGTGGCTGCTGCTCATGGATGCCCGCCGGCTCGAGCGAGCCGACGACAGAGCAGCGGCTTCCTCCTCATCGACGGCGTCGTCAACGGCGTTTCCACTGGGTTCCATGATCTTTTGCAGGATCTCGAGGTCGCCCTGAGCCGTCGCGTCCCAGAGGACCTTGTTCCGATGGCTCGCCCTGCGCAGGCCTGACGAGTCGCGGTCGAGGTAGACGAGCACGGCCTCGAACGTGCTCAGGGCATATCCCATCTCGCCGCTGTCGACGTCTTCCACGAAGATGAAATGGCGCATGTACAAGAACCGCGCCTGCAGATGCTTGATCTGTGCCCTGATGACAACGAAGAGAAGCAGGGACACCAACGTATCCGCATTGATGGTGAGGATCGTCTTTTCTGCAGAAGGAGTCACCGGACGGTTGTCCGGTGTTGGGGGCGCATCTCCGAGCTGCGTCAGGGACTTCATGGTCGACAGTAGGATGTCCATCATCTCCTGCGGGCTTCCAGCATTTGTGATCTTTTTGAACTCGTCGATGGCCCTCGCCAGCCTGGAGATGAGCTCCTGCTTTCCTCGATGGCCGCCCTCGATAAAGATACCCAGCTGCGAGACGTCCACGAAGTCCATCTGTCGGATCTTGGCCTCCAGCTCCAGGTCCTCGAGCCTCTTGAGGGCAGCCAGCCTGGGGAACAGCATGTTGTGGACATTTTCTGTGACATAGCGCTCAATCAACCGCTCCACGACTGGCCCCGTCAGCTCGGTCGTCGCGCCCAGAAGTGACAGCTGCTGTTTGTCGACACTCTGGAAGAGATCGATCGCATTCGTCACGGCGGTCTCGAGCGAGACGCGGAAGACCTCCTCGTCGTCTTCGGCATAGAAGGGCTCCAGGAACTTCTGCGCCCTCTGGCCGTTGGGCGGCGGCTTGGGGATCTGCGACATGCTGTTGGACCTGGCATTCCTCGTGGCCGCAGTGATGGGTCCCTCCGGTGCAGGGTCCGGAATGTGTGATGCTGATGGGGGCGGGGGTAATGGGCGCTCTATGACCAATGTGAACTCGCGGAACAGCTTCTCGAGCCCGGTCTGCATCTGCCTCGCGATGATGGGGAAGTGGTTGAGCAGGTCGTGGAAGCTCTTGATCTCCTTCTTCCTGGGGACCATGGAGGCGTCGCTGGTCTCGGACTGTGGTGACGCACCGTTCTGTTGTAGTGCTCCGGCTCTCCTCGTCCCCTCGACAAGCACTGCGGGGGTGATCTTGATCTCCTCCCATGATCCCACCAGCGGTCGCGAGATGTAGTAGACCAGCCACCCTCTAGGCTCTAGCGTGTCTGAGTACCAGATCGCGTCCCCGAGGAGGTTGGCAGAGGCCAGCGTCTTGAAGCCTGGTGCGCACTGGCGTTAGCTCGGGATACCAGACCATCCAACACACGACGGCCTCGTGGGAGAGGAACCCACCTTTGTTCGTATAGACCACGTTGTCCTTGATCACGACATTCCTCCCATTAATAGTATTATACTGCTTCGCCTTGCCCCTCATCTCGCGCAGGTTCGGCATCGGGTCCTTGCCTCCGCCGGCCGGCCCATTCCCATTGGCGCCTCCCACCGGCCTGGTCGGGTCTGGTATGCGCAGGACATGGCTGGCGAGGAAGTCGTCTGTAGAAACGGTCTCGGCAATGCTGGAGCCGGGGGTGGCCTCGGCCTCACGCGAGGTGAGGAGGACATCGGTGGTGGGAACCAGGAGGACGTGGTACTGGACGGGGCTGCACTGCGACGGGATGGGGCTCTTGAAGAAGGCAGCGAGGAAGGGGTTTAGGGGGTGCATTCATTCGACTGGTGACCTGCGACAGCCTGTCGGCCGCCCCCTCTCTGCATCAATGGGGTGGGCTGGGTTGAGTGAGCTGGTGCACACGCTGGGGGTGGTGGTGGCACTGATGAGGTTGGGTTTTGAGCTGATGTCACCAGCAGATGGTGCTGCTGCTGCTGCTGCTGCTGCTGCTGCTGTTGCGCATAGGCTGGGAATACAAGGCTGCTTTGCTGGAGGAGGGGGGAGAGTGGTTAAAAACCAACTCAGATGGGTGTGAGTACAATACAGTATGCTCAGCAGCTGAAGAGGCAGTAAGGGGATGCAGAAAGGCAGTTGACAATGTGGTGGTGAGGAAAGAAATGTGTGCAGAAGGGATGGGCAGTCCTAGCACGCTCAGGAGAGCTCAGCGCCATCTGTCAAGCCAGTTGTGACTTCATCCAATCAGTGGCCCGACCAGCCCCCCCTTACAGTGGTATCAGTGGCCTAGCCTTGGACTGGGGCAGCTAGGGCCCTGTGGGGAATCCCGCAGGCCTCCCCGTGGGTCCAGATCCTGCCTTTCACATGCTTCCCCGAGACTTACTTTCAACTTTATCTTGATCTCTGTTCTTCTGATGAACAGTACGTACACTCGCTACCTCATGCAAGATCAGTGCATTGGACATGGTACAGATGCATCTTCATTCAGCCTATAGCCAGAGCAACCACAGATTTCCCCAACCCTGAGTCAGTCGGACGGACATATCCTTGACAACATTCACCCCATCGTCAGATCAGCAAGCATCTCCAGATGAAACATCTCATCTGATCATGATGTCAGTCTACATACCTTGAGATGCTGTGTACTGTACTTTTCTCTCTCTCTCTCTCTCTCTCTCTCTCTCTCTCTCTCTCACACACACACATAACATCTTTTTTGCAGAGCACAGCATGGCACAACATGACCACATCGTGGTATGGTTACTGCTTGACAAGCCTCCAGATGGTCCAGGCATCCTTCCTACCTCTGAAAGAAGAAGTTGTTGGTAGAATAGAATAGCAGCATACACATAACATACAATGTTGTCTTGCAGGCCAGTATACCTCAAGTCCTATGATCCTCCTTCTACAGATAGGAAAGTAGATCATGTACACCGAACCTATCCAGACGGTAGCAGGATCCGATAGGGGACGAACGACATGCACGCTCAGGTGAGCCAATTGAGAGTTGATGTGGTCATTTGCAGAACAGCCATGGGATATGAGGACAAGGGGACGAGAGCGAATAAGGTGGTGAGGCCAAAGATATAACGTTGATATTGTCTGACTTGAGCATATGTTGACGGTCTGCAATTTGCTTCAGTTTTCAACAGAAGGCATCGCATATACAGTATCATAACAATACGGCCCTCTTGTCATTTCTCTCCTTGATGAGACAGGTGGTAATGTGTGGCTGCAGATATATCATATTCTTGCTGCTTCCACCTGAAGAGACTAAATGGAATCCCACCTGAGGAAACATAATGGCTAGAACTCCCTACCTCCTTTCCGGGAACAGAAAAACATAAGAGAAAAAGAAAAAGAAGAAAAAAGAAAAACAAATACGTTGGTGATATCATGAACAATACTCGGAACACTCCAAACTCCAGTGACCTCTGAAGATCGACCCTGTTACACAAGTTCATGTCAACACAGCCTCAAGCCTCTAGGCGTCGACGCAGAACGGAATAATAGCCCATCACGCAACTGGATGACCACCGAGTTGCATCCAATAAACCTCGCCGTATGCCAATACCCAACGCGCCGCACAAGTCTGTCTAAACCTGCAGAGGGGGAAAAAAATGCACCGACTGTTTCCTGAGGAGCCAACTAGACGACTTGAATCCAACAGGACAGCCGTAAAGAGCCCGCAAGAACCCTTCTGGCCTTAGGTAGAGCCCGACCAGAAGCGAGAAGCCATAACGCGTGCCCAAGTAACACGGCTGTTGCCATGATGTCTCGGCATGGTGACATAAAGAAGACGGCCCGAGCTAGTCTGGGCTGCTTGATTGGATCCCGTGGATTGTCGGCTCTCGTCTATACCACAGATTCGAGGTCCCAAAATGGCCCATGCGTGACGATGAGAAGCACTCGTATCTTTATCGTTGCTGTTCACCATGGGTCTCGCCGTGGGAATTGCTGTCGCCAGCTCTCAGGGCAGGATCGGCATCTTTATTCTGGAGTTCAACCAGCCGGGGGCCCTCCCTAGACGCCCGGAGCATCCTGGACCTCTCATCCGAATCGCTCTCCTCGTCTAGCAGGTCGCCGCCCTGCGTGTCGAACTCTGGCGGCTCGATCCAATCCCTCGGCACGATACAAGGGAGGGCCACGCCGATGCTTGCGGCCCTGTTCAGCCAGCCAGGCCCGCTGCGACCCGTCAACTTTTGGCAGAGATACGCCGTGAAGTGGTTGCAGTTCTTTGTCAAAAGATTATACGACGTGCCCTGGAACTCGTTCGAAACCTCGTGGATGATCGCATCGATCTCGTTTTGTGGAGACAGCGTGAAGCCATGTAATATCTCTTGCTTGAATGTGGCGCCGGGTGGGAGGGTCCTGGGCCTCGTCCAGTATACGCCTGTCACCCCAGGCTTGTCGTGCCCGCCGTATGCGTATTCTCTGCCGTTGATGACGACACCGGAGTGGAGGAGGGACGATCCTACGGTCCATAGAAGCGACGCAAATCTACCGGGCTGCAGGATGTTAGCTAGAGTTAAGAAGCGTGTACTGATGGTAGGAGGATAGAGTGCGTACTGGCATGAGATCATACACATTGATGATGATCTCGGTCTTTTGTAGAGACAAGGTCGACCTGTGCGACCTGGCCGACTTCGACGATGCCTTCTTTGGTGCCATGGTCGGTGCTCTGTGGAGAAGGACTCTCTCGTCTAAGGGGGAGGGGGGCGATGTGGTCTGTGGGAGTTGGGAGGCAGTTCCTAAGGGAAACGGAGGAGAGGTCGAAAGTTCAGGTCCAAAGGCGCCCGTGTGGGTGATATCGATGTTCCGTCACCAGCCTCAGCTTGTCACTTGGCCGTGCAAAGTCGCACGCGATAGGAGAGAGAGGGTGGAAAGGGAGCGAGGTCCTGGGAAGAGGTAGCTGAAACGCACGAGAGCTTTCTGTGAGACTGAAACAAAGCCCCTCACCCGAAACTTGCGACCACATACGAAGGTGAGGCGTGGTCGTCAGCGAGGTGTGGTGGATTGGTCGAGACGGCGGCCAGCTTGCAAGCCTCGAAGGGAAGGGAAGAGAGAGAGAGGGGGGGGGAAACGGATTGGACTGGACTCAATCTCGACGTTGGCGCTTCCCATTCCGGTGCTCCTAGCATGCTGGGTTGGGTCCTTTCGCTTCAGTGAGCGAGCGAGCGAGCGAGCGGGCGATGTCCTTGAGCGACTTGGCCGAGCTTATCAGCCATGCTCACCAGAGATGACCCCTGCTTGCTGACATCCAGTGTATCCCCAAAAAAGAGTCGTCACCCCAAGTCGTCACCACAGGGCGTCATCCAGGGCATTGGCTCCCAAGGCTGACTGACTTTTGGGGAGAGCTGGAACAAGGACCCCTGGGATCCCTTAAGTCCCTCCCCACCTGTTTCATGCGGGGAAAGTACTCTGGCAGCAATTTGGTACCGGAGGCTTAGTTTCTCCTGTTCCCGTTAGACAGAGCAGAGGAGGGGAGACGCTGTGCCGCCACTACCACTATAGCACTACAGAATGGGTAGTGCGCTGTAGTACTTACTGTACTAGTTAGTGGTACGCTGTACTGTGGTGGTGCGTGTGCGTTGTGTGTTCCTGGCCCGTGCCTCTCCCCCCCTCGCTGGGCAGAGCTGCGGCTCCATCATTCCAGTTGCTGGTCTGCCCCACGCTGCCCGCCCTGGAAGTAGGCTGCAAAATTTTAGAGCATGGTGGGAGGAATTCACAACTTCCTCTCCCCAATCCCAAACCCAATCCAAAAACCCAACCCAACCCAACCCCGCCATCACATTTTCACATTTCCGCCTTGCTACGCGAGACGAGGGCATTCGCAAGGAATCAAACACATATCCCAGCGACGCTCTCGACGGCCGATCGTGGATTTTCCCGTCAGCTATAATTTCGCAGTCGAAACAAAGCTGACGTTGGGGCTGGAAACAGCCCTTCAAGGTCGCGACCACGTCCTCGCCTCTGCGTCCCCCGCTCTGCTTCTCTTCTTCTGTCTCTCGCGCTTTTTCTTCACCCGCAGCTAGCTCTGCCTTTCAATCACACCGCGTGCTTGGCTGCACGTTTCTCTGCCTCTCCGCTCGTCCCTATTCCAAGAAGAAGAAAATGCCTCCCAAGAAGCAGGCAGAGCCGGAGAAGATTCTCCTGGGCCGTCCCGGCAACAGCTTGAAGAGTGGAATCGTAAGCTTCTCGAAACCCTTGTCGGCCCCAGACACCCGACCACACGCATGCACAGGCCGCCCTCTGACTCTCTCTTTCAGGTCGGCCTTGCAAACGTCGGAAAATCCACCCTCTTCCAGGCCATTACCAAGTGCCACCTGGGCAACCCGGCCAACTTCCCCTACGCCACAATTGACCCCGAAGAGGCCCGCGTTATCGTCCCCGACGAGCGATATGACTGGTTGTGCGACAAGTTCACGCCCAAGTCTCGGGTTCCCGCCAACTTGACCGTCTACGATATTGCAGGTCTGACCCGCGGTGCCTCTACCGGTGCTGGTCTGGGCAACGCCTTCTTATCCCACATTCGTGCTGTCGATGCCGTCTTCCAGGTTGTGCGCTGCTTCGACGATGCCGAGATCATCCACGTCGAGGGTGACGTGAACCCCACTCGCGACTTGGACATCATCGCCGAGGAGCTGAGGCTCAAGGATATCGAATTCGTGGAGAAGGCCCTCGAGAACCAGAAGAAGAAGACCCGACAGGGTGGCCAGAGTCTGGAGCAGAAGAAGGCAAGGGAGGAGGAGGCGACGATAGAACGAATTCTCCAGTGGCTCAAGGACGGCAAGGACGTCAGGCATGGCAGCTGGAGCCCCAAGGAGGTAAGCCGACCTTTTTGTGTGTTTCCATCCCCAAGCTTTCCCTGCAATCGCTTCTCCCGTGTAATCGGTCATACCAAGCACAATCAATCTTCATGATGACAAAAGGCCATAGTGCCTGATCTAATCCCAGCTCGTCGAATGCCTCACCAAACAACGCAGAGTGCATACTGAGATAAAATTTCGTCTGATTTTCCAACACTCAATTCATTGTTATGTTTTCGGCCTGGCTGCTCTTGGGCAAGGTTCGCTAACACCATCATCATCATCAGGTCGAGGTTATCAACCCTCTTTTCCTGCTCACTGCCAAGCCCGTCGTCTTCCTCGTCAACTTGTCGGAGAAGGACTACATCCGGAAGAAGAACAAGCACCTGCCCAAGATTGCCGAGTGGTGCAAGGAGCACGCACCTGGCGACCCGATCATCCCCATCTCGGTGTGTCTCGAGGAGCGCTTGTCTCAGTTTGAGAATGATGAGCAGGTGAAGGAGGAGTGCAAGAACATCGGCGCCGACTCGGCACTACCAAAGGTCATCGTTCAGATGCGCAAGGTCCTCAACCTGGGCAGCTTCTTCACAGTCGGCCCTGATGAGGTGCGGCAATGGACCATCCGCAACGGCACAAAAGCCCCTCAAGCGGCGGGTGTCATCCACGGTGATTTTGAGAAGACCTTCATTCAGGCCATCGTTTACAACTTCACGACTCTGAAGGAGCTCGGTGACGAGGCAGAGGTGAAGGCGAAGGGTAAGATGATGACCAAGGGCAAGGACTACGTCGTACAGGACGGAGATATGTGAGTGACGAGATGACCCCCAACCCCTCTGATCTCCAAAGAGAGTGACTGCTGACGAGCGTGCTATAGCTTGCTTATCAAAGCCGGCGCCGCAAAGGGCTAGAGCGGCGGCGAGATCGATACACCTGGGAGATGCTTCAGTGGTCGCCGAGGCTGACCTGGTCATAGTAGCCGCAATAGAGAAAGCGCTGGCCTTGTCTGGACTCTCAAATTCTTCACGAGCGATATTTCGGCCACAATTTCCCATGATCTCCTCGTGCCCTATGTGTGCGTAGTAAAGCATCTCATTGGACTGACCTGACTACATGTGCATTACATGAAGCGAAGGGGAAAGTACATAACATGAGACCCGAGACGTCTCGGTTTTGAATCACCTTGACTGCGGTCAAAGAACCATCTTGAATGACACGTACGTTGGCAACGAAATCAGGACACTGAACAAGGGGCCAGTAGCGTATTGGCCAGACCAAGTGACGAATACATCTAAGTGGTCAAAGATGCTCTCTATATAAAACTATTTCACAGTTTTCCCCCCTTCCTTCTCTTTCTTTCTTCTATTTTTCCTAATTTTCCTTCTTTCTTCCACTGCCTCAACCTTCAACAATTTACAGCCAGGCGTCTGTCTTCACCTTTGGTGTCGAATAATCAAATCGAGCTGAACATTACAATACCATGAAAGAAAAGAGAAACAAAATGTCAGGCGATATCATGGGGTCAGTACTGGTGTCACGCAGGCACCAGCAGGCGCTGTCTACCTTCAACGACCACAGTACATACTGTGCATTGAACATCGGATGGAAAACGAACAACGCACCGCTGGCAGCACGCGTCTACAGGACTCAAGCCCGTCCGTCCCTTCTCACCAGCTCCCTTCGCGTTGTGTCCTGACACCCCGCGTCAACAGTTTGTCAAACAACCTGCGTGACTTCTTCATCTTCAGTCCTCTTAGCCAGACTTCTGGCATACCACTTGATCCCGTTTTCTTTCTTTCTTTGTGACATAGCCCCTCGAGAAAATGTCCAACGAGACCCCCAGATACCCAGGCATGGGCCTGCCCATCCGACACTGGCATTACGGCCACGGCCACGACAACGGTAGTAACGGGTATGTCGAAGACTCGTATTCGGAGGTGCTCCCCGTGCGTGAGGTAGCCATGATGGCGCTCATGGACCAAATGACGGACAAACCCGAGTGGCACCGCAAGGTGTTTGACAAGGCCATCGTGGACAAGTGGCGGGAGGAGGCGCTGGCCATCCCGGACAGTGAGTGGATGAAGATTGCCGCGGCGCCAGGAAGCGAATGGGGCCTCCCATTATGAGGGTGAGCGAAGTCTGGGAGGGGCGGTGCGGGGATGGTGCAGGTGGTGTTGATGGATGGGAGATCGTTGACGCCAGGACTTTTGATAGCGTGAGTCCTCTTCTTGCCCTCTGAAGATGGTTACTTGAACATGAGCAGGTGCTTACTAGCCTGTACACAGTGCATCGAGGAGCTGCAGACCAAGGCGCGGTACTATGAGAAGACGGGCTTGATCCCGACCCTGGATGCCTCTGCTGCGGTTGTCAAGTCGGACGTCGCAGTCAGGGAGAACCTCCGCGACGCCCTCAGGCAGGCGTTCGAGAAGCTCAAACATGACCAGGCGGACAGCCCGGTCTGGCATCCCGATTCGGCAAGCATTGTCCAAGATCTCGTTCACCTATCCATGTATCCACTCATTTACGGTCGGACCAAGGTATTCAGAGATGAGGTCGTCGGTGTCTTTGACGCGATCGATAAATGGGCTGGAAAGGGCAAGGTCTTGGGCGAGGAGCAGCTCCATGCGGGCAGAGGACAACGCTGGAGTAGAATACCCGACACCTGGTCTGACACATACCAGTGGCTCCCGTCCAATGTCATGTTCCAGGACGA
Organism: Cryphonectria carpinicola; assembly: GCA_014849955.1. NCBI lineage: Eukaryota > Fungi > Ascomycota > Sordariomycetes > Diaporthales > Cryphonectriaceae > Cryphonectria > Cryphonectria carpinicola. The sequence goes on along the minus strand of JACWRQ010000402.1, from coordinate 20,784 downwards.
CGGCAGCGTTAAGCTGACGAGCTACATCAACAACCTGCACCCGACGAAGTATCCAGAGATTTACGCCGCGGTCGAGCAGATGATCGAGACAGCGATTCCTGCGTGGGATCAGTGCCTCCTGATATACGGAGACCACGAAGTCGAGGGTCCCGGGCTCCATGGGACGCGCTTCATGCCTCCGCGTGATCTCATCATTCATGATGGGCGACCTACCTGGTCTCCGTGTGACCCCGACGGGGTAGCCGATGCAGAACTTGATCTCAGTACGGTAGGCGACTTGTACGACTGGGTCGAGGACGAGGCTGAGCGTAAGTGGATGATTCTGCGGAAGCCGGTGCTTCATGGGCCGGCTTGGGGCACTCGTGTTCATTACGATCCATACACGCCACAGAATCACGCGGAAGAGACCAAGGACGACCTGGGCTTGTTCAGGAAGTTCAAGACCTCGGGCCTGCAAATCATGATCAAGATGACCTCGATCGAGCTTACACCTGACAAGCCCGAATTCCCGGTGGGAGACTGGCATGTGAGTCAAGGTGAGGACGTCTCCTGACGTGTGGGCGGGACAAAGATGCTAATCAAAGACGTTGGTCTTCTAGGTCGAGGGCATGCTTAACGAGAAGATCTGCGCCATCGCTCTCTACGATGTGGACAGCGATAACATCACTGAATGCGGTCTTGACTTCCGCATGGAGGTGCACGAAGAACAGGATCGTCTTGAAGTAAATGTCGAAGGGGAACCTGTCGACGAGGACACCAGACGCTGGCTGGAGTGTGCATACGGAATCAATCTCGCATATGAAAAGAGCGTCTGCATCCAGAATTATGGCCGCATCAAGACCCGCGAGGGACGCCTGCTTGCCTTTCCCAACGTCTTGTGAGTGTTGCCACAACCCAGATCTCTCGAATGTACCGTCACCCAGGAAGCTCCTACTCACCTCATCTACATTCTCCCCCAGCCAACATCGTGTCTCCCCCTTCAAGCTCGCCGACCCGACGAAACCCGGCCACCGGCGCTTCATCACGCTCTTGCTCGTGAATCCCCACAAGCGCATCATCTCGACGGCGAACGTGCCGCCCCAGCAGAAGGACTGGTGGGTCGAGTCCGCATTCGGTGGGTCCTCGGAGGCCCAGCGTGAAGCGACAAGCAAACTCCCCTTCGAGCTGCTGCAGCTGCTCTACGAGAATGGCGTGGAGCTGGACTATGGCGGCGGCGGCAGGGCGCCCAAGCTGCCACCGGAGATTCTGGACCTAGTGCGCGAGGACTTCGAACTGGACATGATGAGCCTGGAGGAGGCGCTTGAGCACCGCCGCAGGTTCATGGAGGAGAGGGCGTCGTGGCTGAAGGAAGCGCAGGACGGCTGGAATTATCTCACCTCCCTCGCTGTGTCACCGTAAGGAGGCGAGTTTAAGTGGTACGGCTGTGTACTTGCCGTCTCCTGTTGTTCTCGCTGGTGGATAGAGAGGTCTCTTTTGGGTGGTGGTCGATGGTGAGTGGTAAATGGTTACTTACCCTAGACCTGAGTTGTGGAAATCATTGCGTAACGTGAATTCAGGTTGATGCAGGCAGGTCAAAAGAAAAAGAGAAGCGCCCACGACACTGGAAGCCGCGGGCCCATGTTGATGACGCGGCCAAAACAAGGCCTGCTACATATGATAGCCCAATCAAAGTGTCCATCTCAATTAATCCGAAATACATGTGTCTATTCCTCAGAGGGCTGAAAGAACTCTACATTGTACAATACTGTTGTTCCTCAAGGTCGTACTGCAGTGGGCGCCCACCTCAACCACAAATCGACTCCACACTGGCAACGCCACGCAAGCCCACTCACTCTCTCTGCTCATCATCCCACGAAGGAGAGAGGAGGGGGGAGGGGCGGGGGAATCTTTGCCTACCCCAGAAAATTGTTAGTGGAACAGGTCGATCATTTTAGCCGTCTTACAACAGCAGGCCTTACATTTCCTATACTTGCGCAGTATATATTGACTTGGGCATAATCACATCGACTTCCTCCCGCACCTATACCCATTCCAACATTCATCTGCTCTTCTGGACTCGAAAAGATTCACTTCTTGCTATGGACGAGAAGACCCCCCTCACGGCAGCGACGCCTCCTGTGTTGCACCCGACGTCGCGGCGGAGAAGACCACCGTCCCCGCTGGTCGTCATGCTGGGCATCGCAGGCCTGGCAAGTCTGTACCACTTGATCAGCAGTCTGAGTCTGCAAGGTCAGCACGGTGGACATGGCCATTCGCATCACGGTCACCATCATCATGACCATCACCACCACCATCCTGAGCCAGGATCTCCTTATGGGAAATTTCCCCAACCGGGGGATCCATTCAGGTTCTTGCCCTGTACCAACAAGACCTTGCCTCCTGCCCTGGATGACAAAGACCACGAGGCTTCCTGGGCAGGGCTGTTCGATCCCGAGCCTGACCACTGGAGCTGGGCTGAGAAGACCTCCGCGTCTGTGAGTGGTGATGGTGGTGGTGGTGGTGGTGGTGGTATGAGGGCTGAGGATCCCTATGCTGGGCGTGGCATCTTCCTCTGTGGATATCTCGACGTGCCGCTGGATTACCTCAACGCCACAGAAACCCGCACCACCAGGATTGCAATCACCAAGCTGCAGGTCTTAGGCCTATCCCGCCTCGACAGGTCTTCGCCACCAGGCTCTGGTGTCAAGAGCAAGAGGACGCTGCTGATCGAGCCTGGCGGCCCTGGTGGCAGCGGCACGGGATACACCTGGAGGACAGCCCGGGAAAGGACGCTCAAATACACCAACGGCACCTTTGACGTGCTGGGCTGGGACCCCCGCGGGGTGAACGCGTCGCAGCCTGCCGTCTCCTGCTATCCATATGACGCCGACAGAGACCGCTGGCACATGCTCACGGACCTGTACCGGGAGGAGTCGGCGGATCCAGACACATTACTGCGGTGGGCTGACGTGATGAACAACGCAACTTTTCATGCCTGCTGGAAGAGGCTTGGGGACCTCGGCCGTTTCATGACGACGGCGCTCGTGGCCAGAGATCTCGACGAGATCAGGAAGGCCCTCGGCGAGGAGCAGCTGGACGGGTACTTTGTCAGCTACGGCACAGGTATCGGGCAGACCTACGCAAATATGTTCCCTGACCGTGTTGGCCGGCTCATCCTCGACGGTACCGAGTACGTCCGTGACCACCGCCTCCTGGGCGGGTTCGGCTGGACAGCGCTTGACAATGTGACGAATGCGTGGCACGATGGCTTCCTCGGGGAGTGCCTCCATGCCGGGCCCGAGTACTGCTGGCTAGCAAGGCCACATGGTGGTGAGCCAGTCACCCTCGAGGGCCTCGAGCTCCGCATGCGGACGCTGATAGACTCGCTCATCACCCACCCCGTGCCCGGGTACCACGACGAGAGCGGCCCCTCCCTGGTCACATACCGCGGCCTGGTGCGCATCCTCTACTCGGCGCTCTACAACCCCACCACGTGGCCCGCCATAGCCCAGATGCTCTACGAGCTCGAGCAGGGGAACTCCACCCTCGCCACGAGCCTCATCGAGAGGTCCGACTGGGAATACGACCCGGCGCGCCCACAGCCGCTCTCCCCGCGGCCGTCGAGCGACGAGCTCACGCTCATGGTCATCTGCGCGGACAGCTACGACGCCCCCCTGCCGCCAGAGGGTCTCACCTGGTGGGCCTCCCTCTGGGCCAACATGACGGCCAAGTCCTGGATCTCGGGCAACGCCCGCTTCTACAATGTCCTGCCTTGCCGCCACTTTACCACCTACTGGCCCGACGTGGCCGAGGTCTACCGCGGCGACCTGAACCACACCCTCGCCGGCCCGGTCCTGCTCATCGCCGAGGTATACGACCCGGCGACCCCGCTGCGCAACGGGCGGAGGCTGCTGCACGAGATGGGCGACAGTGCGCGGCTGATTGTGCACCATGGCTATGGGCACTCGACGAGGGACCCGTCTGCCTGTACGGACTCGCTGGCGAGGGCGTATATCCTCAACGGCACGGTGCCGGCGGAGCAGGAGACGGCTTGTTTTGCGGATCGGAAGCCGTACCTGCCGGCGCCTGGGAGTGTTCACTCTAGCAGCGCTGCTGTGGCGGGCGAGGAGCAAGGGCAGGGGGTGCTGGGGGCCAGGATGGATCCCGTGGAGGTCTGGAGGGAGCATGTTGAGAGTCTGGCGCGGTGGGCTCTTTGATCGTCAGGTTGATCGGGGGCGCTGAGTGGTTGTGTCTATGGTCTGATTGTTGTTCTACCTAGCTATCAACCCATCAACCCTATGAAATTGACATATGAGGTTTTATGAGGAGTCTTTTTCTGGTACTGGTCAATGAGCCTTAGCATTTTGCAGACATGTTTGATGTAAGAACAAAGTCCTCCCCCCCCCCCCTTCGTCCATGGAACGAGCCCCATCTCAAACCTGGCACGCAGAGATCCAACCATCGAGCAACGAAAAACCGGCGGTTAAATCAAAAGAGTGCTTATTATGCCAAAAGCTCCTTATAGCAAGGAAAGCCTAGTCAACAGCAACTCTAACAGAACCGGAAGAATACTGTAAAAGGGCCAGCCCCCCTTCCCCCCCTTTGGGTCTGAGAGGTATCACTTGATTGATCAATTAATGCCAGGTTCTAGGAATTGGTCGACCAAGTTTCATGTCACGGCATGACGACCCTGTAGAATGTGATAGACAGCAAAGCAGCTCTCCCCCTTCCCAACCTCGCCCCCCCCCCCCCAGCCGACCACGGGGGCAAGCTTCATTGGGTTGCGCCAGGGTTGTCTTCGCTTACCTGACCCTGTCACCGACGTGGATGCTTGTTGGGGGAGAAAAGATCAGAAATCCGCTTGACTGGATGGGAGAGGTTGGAAACTTGGAAATGGACAGCACCAGCGCGACGTCATATTGCAGGCGCATACTTGTTGAGCTACATCTTATTCGCTTTTCGTAGATAAGGGGGAGGTAGTTCGCTTCTCGGGCTGGTTTCCTATGTCGGTTTATTTATTTTTCCTTCTTTTCTTTCCGTCTCTCTCCTCTTTCATCGTCTTCCACTCTTCAATATCGAGCGGTATTTTTTACTTTCAATCGCATCTTCAAGCCAGCGGTCTCTCTTAAAGCACCACCACCATCATCACGGTCCAAAATGCCTGAGGTCAGCGCCGTTCAGCAGCAGCAGCCCATGGAGATCCCCATGGAGTCTGGCGTCGTCACGCAGCAGCCAGTATGTTAACAGCCAAGGTCTCTTATTCCCCCCTTCCTTTCTGCATTTCCTACTTCTTCCTCTCTTTCTTTCCTTTCTCTTCACTTCGTAACAACAAATATAATTTGCGTCTTGATTTTTTTTTCTCCTTGCTTGTGTCTGACGAGGTCTACAGTCGGCTGTTGCTGAGCCCCAGATGGACTCGGAAGTGAGCATGCGAGGTGGATGCGGCGAGTCTATCGACTGCTGCGGAATCACTGAGGGCTGTGGCTGCTGTTAATCTATTAGGAAAAGTCCCTCTTTCTCAACTTGGACCACAGGAGAAAAGAAGAGGGGAAGACGGGTGATTTTTTCCTGGAAGCTTTTGGGAGTCAATGGCTCGACCATGTTTAGAGAAAACTTGATGGGGGGGGGGGGTTGTCCTTTCTTTATTTTGTTCTCAGCAGGCAGTGGGAAACGGGTATCTAGCCATCGAGTACTTAGTGGATGAATGAGTACATGAGGACTGCATTTCTGTTGTTATCAAGCCTTCATCATCACCATCACGACGCCCACGTGCTCTAATACACCTCAGACGACGTTTGGAGGCGCGACAGGTGTAGAGAATAAGGCTCTTGACTAGTGACCGATTCAGGCTTAAGGTTTATCGATCTCCCTTGTTAGTAGCACGCGTGTCTTGCGCAGGCTTAGCAAAAAAAAGCTTGTCAGGTATGTCACGTCATAAGGCTGAACTCATCAGTCACGGGCACGCCGTGCTCATATTATCTCAGCTCTCCAGGGGGCCCATTCTACCAACCGTTCAAGTATTCCCTTTCATTGTGGCAATCTTGATATACGGAAAGTGGGAGCAGATTTGTTTTCCCGCCTGCTTCCCCAATTCCAAAAGGTGTTTTCTCTCTGTCAAATTTATAATTAATATCTGAACTCAATCCACAGTGCACCTCAAATGTAGACTCTGGCCTGGCTCAAAAAGTGTGGCTGACATGAAGCCGCAGTTTCATCCTCTCAAGCCTTTTTGATTACAAAAAGGACATTCTTCCGAGGGAAACCCGAGAATCATTCTTCTCCGCGCCCCAGGTAAAACACACAAGTTCACAAGAAGTGAATCCAGAGTCAGGCCTAGAAGAATGTTGTAAAACCTTCTTCTTCTTCTTGGGACACACAGGGATAATGCGGTCGGCTACAGCCTCGCCAGGAGGACATTGCGGCAGGTCGGGCTGAGATGCGAGGGGGCGTTTTCAGGGCTCCCTCCAAGATACTTAGATCACAAGAACCAGCCGACCAATAAAGATCTCCCATACGATTTTCAGACGCACGCGACCCCCCATCCCTTCTTTTCCTTTTGGAAAGGATGCAGCCTAGAGCCAAGCCCTCGTATTCGTTGCCTCATTAACCACTGGGCGCGTGAACAAATACCAATCCTACGCCTTGCCAACCAGGGTTCACTGAGCACTCACTAGTGCAGCCACGTGGCAGAAGCCAGAGGCGCATCGCAAAGTGCAGAGACGCGCTCCTCACCATGAAGTGGAGTGTTTTTTTTTTTGGTTGATGACAAGGTGGCCGAGACAACGTGGAGCGAAAAATCCGAGGACGGCTGTGTTGGGTGATCTGGGTCTCGCCACGAAGAAGACGTCGTGGGTGAGAGAAAGAGGGGAATTGTAATCCTTGGGTTGGACGGGCATCACATTTCGAGACGACGACTCTTCCTTTTTGTCTTATCATCGTTGTGGTTGTGGTTGTGTTTATGAAGAAGAGATTCGGGTCGGCAACGAGGCTGATGCCATGTATGGGAACCCCCCTGCTCGCCGATACAAGAGGCTGGTCTCAGAACCATTCAGCACATTCCAAGAAGAGTATGGTGGGATTCATTTCACACAAAAAAGTGCCTGTATTTGGAAAACGTGTACCAAGTTCGTATTTCCGTCCATCCCATCATCTACAAGAGTTCATACTCATAGCTCGCCCACATGAACGGACCAATCCCCTTGAAATCATTCTCATCTGTTGGTTCCGACGTATAGTACTGGTGCGATTGTTTGTTAGGTTTAAACCACCGAAAAAGGAAAGAGACAGAAAGAATAAGAAAAAAAGACACGTATGAAACATCTTCCTCAGACATACCTGAAAAGTAGCGTTGCTGCCCAGACTTCCAACCTTGACAGTGTCTTCCCAGTCCAGCGTGTCGTCGCCCGCCTCCTCCACAACCCACTTCGCCACCATCATCTCATACGCTCTCTCCGCGGTGCCAAGGTAAGTACCTGCGTCCAAGAACCCAAGCCTGACGCCCTGCAAGAGCCCGCTGGCAAACATGGCCGTGGCGCTGGACTCGATGTAGTTACCCTCCACGCCGACGTACTCCTCATCCATGATCAGCCACCACCCTCGAGACGAGGGATCCTGCGCCCTGCGGACCCCCTCCGCGAGACTCTGGAGATAGCTGACCAGCCTTGCGAAGCCAGGGTGGGCCCTCGGCATCACCTCGAGGGTCTCGAGCAGTGAGGTCAAGAACCAGCCGTCCGCGCGGCCCCAGACCAGTGGCGAGGCGCCCGTGACCGGGTCTGCCCACACGGCCACCCTGCTTTCGTCATAGCCGTGCTTGAGCAGGTTCGAGGGGGTGGCGTCGTGGCCGCCGCAGTGCCTCTGGTACAGGTCGTACTGGAGCGTGATGTCATCCCAGGCCGTGGTGTTGTCCTTCTGGAAGAGGGAGGTGTGTCTCGCGTAGAACGAGTCCCCCATAAAGATGCCGTCGCCCCACATCTGGTCGGGATACGTGGGGCTACGGTGCCAGAAGCCGCCTTCTAGATTGCGCGGGTGGGCGTGAAGCATAGCTCGGATTCCGTCGGCTGCGAGCCTGTATTTTTCCTGACCTGTTCTTTCGTACCAGTAGAGGAGGTTCATACCGAAGCGATATTGGTCAAGCGAATAATCTGGTAGTTATGTATCAGAATCTATCAAGTCACCAATGAAGTTGTGTTTGATCCTAGAAGTAAGTATCCTTCATAAGAAAGGAAAGAAATAGGAGGAGAGGGAGAAAATAGAAGAAGAGGTAAAAGGAGTCACTTGCAACTATAGTTGTATCCTGTAATAGTGCCGTTGTCCTGAACAATAGACATCTGACCTTCGTAGAAGTCCACGAGGGTCTGGTTCTGCGTAAGTGAGATAGCCCTCTCCAACCCCTTGTAAACAACAGCGGTTCCATAGTCGAAGCCTTTGGACACACCATGCCTGATCTGAGAGTCTGCCATCCAGGCAAGGTATGAAGTCGACGTTGAATTGGTGTCCCGTCCATATAGTCTCGTTTCCATGGCTGTAGCCACCACAATACCAGACACAGACACAAACGTCAAAATGTTGGTGAGATTTCTCATCATCTTGAAGGCTAATCACGTTGTGGACAGTAAGACGCAGCTGAGAGGGAGGCAACGGAGCCAGCAGAGAGAGAAAATCCCAGGGTGAAAGAAAAAAAAAGGCGAGTTGCTACTCTATATAAGGTGGAGAAAAGTGCAGATCCGGCATCACAGGTTAGTTGATTATGCATCTGTTGGAGATCAGGACAGGCCGGTGGGTGTCCCAGGGATGCAAATCAGTTTGTACGGGCCCTCCCGTTGGCTTCCATATTGCCTTTGATGCGTTCTCTGCTGCAGGTTCGGATACAAGTTCTCCAACTGACTGCATATCGGACAAATTTCTGTTGCCCCATTTCCATCAATAGAAGAAGGCTACGTTGTTTCTTTTCTCAAATGTGAGGAAGGGTGTTAAAAATTTTTGGCCTCTCCACTGCCGGGTAATTACAATAGATAAGGGATGAATTGATAATCATTATTGAGCTTCCTGCTACTTCCACAATACTATTCATATTCTGACTAACTTAACGAGATCATATGAAGATGGTAGAAAGTATTAGATAGAGTAGTGAACAATCTTCTGCTCCTTATGACAAGTCTGTATAATTGACTACTAGCTATGATGTCTATTATAGCCCAAGAACACGATAATTAGTAAAAAGAGGTCCAAAGACTTGACACGACCAACACTCGATAAAATTTCCCATGTTTCATCGCGAGATATAACCAGCGGACGAGCCGAACACGATCAACCACCGCCCATTTGCACGGCAGTCATAGAATCAACCGACAAGAGGAGGACATGCGTAACCATTGCAACAAGCACTTCGTACTTGCACGGCGTCCCGAAGTAATAGATTGAGCAGGGCCTCCTCATCACCAGGTCCCGAAAAGACTCTAGAAGGGGAAGGGCAAGGAAAAAAGAAATCTCGTGATCCGCCTCGGGCTCGGTAAATGAGTCAAAAAGAGATAAAGAAATAAAACTGGTAAGCGATTACCGATATCATCACGCTTGCCCGGTCATGGAGAAACCTCTACTCCTGGACGCCGGAAAATAGGGTGTTGCCTGAGAAGTACATACCAACTTGTACAGGCCTCGGCAGAGGCGACTACAGGTTTGTCACTTGCTCACACCGGCAGTCATGCCAATAATGAATGCGTGCCCTGGACAACGTTGTACCGTGTGGGGGGCCGGAGGGGAGGGGAGGTTAATTTTGAGCTCTCTTGTTTCTTTTCCTTTTCAAGGCGGCGCAGAAGGCGGCACAGGAAAAGGAAACAGCCTCATTGTCGACACAAGGTAGTCATCTGCAGCCCTGCGCTTACAAGACAGTGTAACTCCAGGTCACCGAGGTGGGATATTCTTTTTCTGCCTTCTTCTTCTTCCGCCTCCTTGGTTGGATACAATGTACGTACACATTAGTCGCTTTTTAGGCTGCTAATGGCTTAAGGTTGACAAAATAGTTGTCTCAGCCTGCGCATAGCCGGGAGGAATGTCCGAAGGATCGAGCTGTGGTGGTACCACACATGGCTGAGCGGATCCGCGGTCCAGTCTCTTCACATGACATCCTTACGTCTCGCGTTGTTTCTGATGGATGGAAGAAGAAGAAGGAGAAGAAGAAAAAAAAGAAAATTGAACTGGGGGAGGGGGAGGGGAAGTACCTTTGTTCCTTTTTCCACTGATGTCATCGCGGCGTGCATGCCGGAGCTGAGATGAGGCTTCGTCGACCTCTGGGATATAAAACCGAGCGTTCACCATGCTTCAATCTCTTTTGGTCCATCATTGTGCTGACTCACATCTGAACTTCATCATTTATTTCAAGGAATATCTAGGGTGTATACGACACACAATACATCAAGTCCTAGATGACTACAGGATATGCCACCGCATGATACAAACCATCAGCCTTCTTCTACACCCACTGAAAGGACCCCATTGCTTCAACAACCACCCCTATCACCACCACCACCACCAGCTGCTGCTGCTACTGCAGGACCCAGCACCATGTCGCACTTGGAACCTGCAGGCCGTGAAGGCCGCTCCACAGACGCCAACATGGACGTCAAGCCAGCCGACAGAACCCCCGCGACCCCCTCCTCACACCCGCTCGGCCAGGTCTCGACGGACTACTCCTGGGCCATGCCCGCCGGCCTCCCCATCCGCTGCGTGGACGACGAGAACCTGCTCATCTTCCGGCGCGCGGTGGGGATCAACAGCGACCGCGCTGTGCCCTGCGAGAACAGCGACCGCCAGCTGGAAAAGGGCCGGCGGTGCGCCGTGGGCATCTACCGCTCCGTGATCCGCAACCAGCGCCGCCGGCGGTTCGCGCACCACACCTTCGGCATCGGGCTGTACGCGTGCCACTTCCTGCAGATCATCCTCGCGGCCATCCTCACGGCCCTGGGGCCCAACGCCAAGGAGCACGAGGTGGCCATCACCGTCCTGGGCGCGACCAACACCGTCACGGCGGGCGTGCTGGCCGTGCTGAAGGGGTCGGGCGCCATCGAGAACCTGGCCAAGGACGAGGTCGAGTTCAAGAAGCTGCAGGACTGGATCGAGGAGACGGAGTCGCTCTTGTCTGTCGGGATTATCGGGAGTAACCGGAAGGAGGTGGGCGTGCTGGTCGAGGTGGCGTTCAAAAAGTACAACGCCTGCTTCGGGCGAGCATATGAGATCATGTCGTCGTCTGATATTGTTGGGAGCCAGAACACCCTACTGAAGGACCCGAGGGTACTGAGGAAGTGAGGGTTTTGATGCCGAGGACTGGGGTTTTTGATTTGCTTCAAGATGTTTTTCTAAAGGGAAATCTTGTATATTGGTTTGAGCGTTTCTTTTTTCTTTTCTTGTCCAAGACTTTGATCTTTTTCTAAAGAGAAATCTTGTATATTGGTTTGAGCGTTTCTTTTTCTTCCTCCTTTCTTCTTTTCTTGTCCAAGAGTTTGATTTTTTTTTTGGGGGGGGGGGGGGGGCGGTCTTCGTTTTCTTTTTTTTTTTTTTTTTGTTTTTGGGGTTTTTGGGTAATTCTTTTTTTTTTTTTATTTTGTTTTTTTATT
>JACWRQ010000401.1:0-37230 GCA_014849955.1 Cryphonectria carpinicola | reverse complement strand
CTCTCTCTCTCTCTCTCTCTCTCTCTCTCTCTCTCTCTCTCTCTCTCTCTCTCTCTCTCGCTCGCTCGCGCGCAACCTCGGTCCTTCTCTTCTGCCCCACGTTGTGCTTGTATGTTTTGTATTTACATGTGCATATGCGTGCCTGCGTGCATATTCCACGTTCTATGCGCACATGAGGTCATCGCTGTCGTGCCGCCAGACCTTCCAAATGCTGCAAACGCCGTGCCGATCGAGGGGGGGGGGGGCCTGTCGGGTTTTCGTCGTGGCAGTTGCGATTTGCCATGCGATGCGATGGCCCTCATCAAAAAGATGAACTATCCCACATGCGTTTGCGTGCATGCGTCCCACGTGAGATATGACGCGATGATAAGGATTTTTTCTTTCTTTTTATATTGTGGTAAGGAGGATACTTCAGCCCAGCCTTGCTTCCTAAGACAAAAAAGAAAAGTCCCAAGACTGCCACGAGGCTTGGCCGTGCAGTGCCGTGGGACCGACCCCAGCCCGACACTTCTTCCAATACGGAATGTCGCATTGTTTAGGACACATGCGAGAACAACAACATCTGTCGCAGTATCAAAGAGAGGGGGTCCTGTGTAAACCTGATGATCGATCACCTTTTTAAGGTTGAAGAGACACCCGAAAACTTAGATCGGACGGCCGGTCCACGGGTGCTGAAACCCCGACGGTCCCCGACCACGTTCTTTGTGCATCGTGATGGGATAGAGGAGGGGGGGGGGGGAGGCATTCTCGTTCGAAGACGAAGACTTCCTTCTTTCTGCTGCTTGATGAGACTCCCTGACTCTTTCTCATTTCCGTATGGGTCCGTTTTATGGTCCGTGATGGTAGGAGGGAGAGCGTAACACATCACCAGTTGTTATCTTGGGGACGCCAAAAAGTGGCCTCTCCACTCCTCCTGCTGTGCACCACCACAACGTCAAGGCCCTGCCAGTGCTCCACGTGTTTCCCCGACATTTTGTAACTGCCAAGTAAGACAGTCTCTCTCGACGTCTGACGTACGAGAAGACGCTCTCCTCCCACCCTCCAAGTCAGAGTCTTGACGGTGGTCGGAGTGCCTCCTCGGGCAGGTGTGGGTCTTGAGGACGACAAAAACTGACCAAGCGGTGTTATAAAGATCCGAGTCTGGCATCATTGGTGGGTATCATCCTCACCATGCTTGGGATGAGATCTTCGGGGAGCCATCTTGCGGCTTGCGCGGTGCCTGGCCTTGGTGTCGGCGTTCACGCAGTTCTGACTGTCCGCTCCTGGCACTCGATGAGGAGTCCGAAGGCTGGAAGTTCCCGTGGGGCAGGCCTCTCATCCTGCCAGATAACCGGGATTCGGGAGTGATATTGATGCCTTGTAGAAGTTGATTGGATGTTTGCTTCTTGATCGGTAGTACTGCTTATGACTGTGAGTGAGTGTATGTGGGTGAGATCTATCATCTAAATATGGTCTAAGGGGAAAGGTAGACATGAAGTTATTCGGACTATGCATGTAAGCCTGCTCTACCTAGATTGGTCGACTATTTCTCACATGGATGAGTGTGGGTGGGTGTGGATGTGTGTGCGTGTGTGGCGGCCTCACAGCCTTCGGTCTCTCACCCTTCCCTAATTATCAGCTCAAATATCCAAGCTATTTGGAAAGTAATATGTAGCTGTCTGGTAGATCTTAACTGCTGGATCCTCAGAGTCCATCAATATAGTGTTTATCAATTTCAATCTTTTAGGCAGATAGATGTCTAAGAGGACTGAGGCTGTTTAGTAAAGTCTACTGATGCTCTTGGATACTTAGACTATATATGGCTACTGGTAATATTTCATGAATCTTCAACCTATGACCAAGTTTGGACTTGAGATGCTGAAGCTATTTTTCAATTCAGGTGAGTCTTGAATGGCAGTCCCTCTATTTCTGGGAGAAGAAAGGTTGTTCTCATATGAGCTCCTTGAATTCTATTGAAATACATCATATCAATCTCATGCATATTGTTCTAGCAGCTAATAAACGTTGAGAAACAATGATAAGCAAGCTTGGCTGATCGAATTGGGAATTATTACTCACATTATCTAGTAATAAGTCTTTGAAAAGCATATTCATTGTTCAACAAGTAGTGAACAATGACCCGGTGAGGTCTTGAAGCAACCATATCCAGATGACAATATCATGAAAAAGCACACAAAGTATTTCAGACATCTATCAAGAATAGGCTGATAGGTTCTGATGTGATTTACATACATATATACTCCAGGTTTATAAAAATTAGAATCCTAGTTCATAAAGACTCTAATGACTCCATGTCTATACAGATTGTACCTCGAGTCTGTATGTTAGAAGCAGCCAGGGCTTGTGTCAATTGATGAACTTCGAAAGTCAATGAAGATGACCTCCTTCCTCATGAGAAGAAAAAGCAAACAAAGAAGGCCTGAAGATTTTTCTCTTCTCTACGCCCACTTTACTTCCCTTTAGCTCTCAATGGACTGTAGGGTGGCAGTAAAGCAAGCTTAAGTTTCAATAAAAACTGGTGCATAACTTGAAACTACCTCAGTCCAATTGTAATAGGCAGTAATGGCACTGCCAATGCCATACTCTTGAGTTACTACTCCAAGTATCATGTGTTACTACACATGGTGCTTTGACTTGCAGAATCTCAAATTAGTCTTGATGTCCTGGGACAGGTAAATGTAAACAAGAATCAATTACTGTTGTATTATCACCATTGTCAGCTACAAACATTTATACCAGAATGGAAGCCCAAATCGAAGCGATCAACCAACACTGTCCCTGCCGACCCTGCTACTTCAGCTTTGGAAGAACACGGGGAGAAGATCCGTGAACAGGACGGCATAAATAGTGAGGATAGCAAGGCCTGTTACAATGCACCGAAACACCAGAAGGTGTGTTTTCGTCTTCTGTGACAGTGGCCATAGGGCATAGGGCCTGAATGAAATGTGGGGCCCAGGGCCACCAGTAACAAGAAATAGTGACTGACCCCTCGGCCATTCACTGGTCTAGGGTAAGTTGTGAGTCACTGGTGTTTAGTCCCAATTAGGTCTAGCACCAACTGCCTCATTCTATACAGACGGGCAGTTGGCGAGGCGCCTTTTCATGATAGTAAACGATGGATTATCTTCCCTTCTACCACTTGTTCACACCCCTATTGGTGCCTTCCACATCTTCTTTATTTGCTCCAGAGTAACAATATACATGTTAAAGATGGCTTTGGTTAATCGCTGTTCAATTTAAAATGCATATAACCAAGGTGAAGGAGTGTGAGCTGCTCCCAAGCTACTTAGCTGCTTGCTCAATTGCAAAAAGTTTACTGAATTGTCAGAATTTGTATACATGATTAAGATGTACAATTACATTGGATATATACGATATCAACACACACTGTGAATTCAGCACCCTGTAGTGAACTGAGATATATTATCAGTTGGAAGCCCTTAGAAGATAAATGCTTTGACTTGAGACTATTCCATTGATCAAGGGAGAAAATACAGACACACTTATGCTTACTGCTCGAGAGGGAGCCCTAGAAGTAGTATGAGCTGTAACAAGTTGATGCAAGTGATAGATGAAGCGGTCTGGTCGGCTGAGAACGTGAGCTTTCTAATTTTCGTACATCAAGAATTACATTGTGCTGTTTCATCAAAATAGGGTTTGAGAGATGATAGAGTATATATTGTAGCTAGAGTCCATAGCTTTCGAGCCCTGTTTCCAGATAGCTCGGTGAACAATAGTCATCTTCCTCACTATCAAAGTACATTGGCAGATTGGCATGGTCAAGATTCAGAGCCTTGGGGAAGTGGGGGGAAGAGTATAGGTTTTATATCCCCTTGGAACATGGCTGTACACATAATCAGAAAGGCTACAGGCGAGCGGCACTCGTCGTGGTTTCAGCAATAAGTTCGGAGAACAGACGGGTGTTAGGCCTGCGCTCGATCAGCGGCAGAGAGCTAGTACCGGGTGGAAAAGGGAGTCACTACCAGTATAGGCAATCAGGCGGCCTTTGAAGGCGTTTTCCTCTTTGTGTGACCGCGCCCGACGTGCGGGGGCCCTGTCTTGCTGCAGCTCATCCCAAGAAAACTCCGGGGGAAGGACGACTTCTTGTAGGCGATTGACTTCTGACATCGCCGGCGTTCCGGGAGCAGAGGCGGCTTAACCCAAGTCTTGTCCCAAATAATCCCGTAGCGAGCACACCTTGACCCATTACTCGTTATGACAGTTGGTGTCATATCTCCAGTACACAACTGCCATCTCCTTGTCCTCTGGAACTTAGATTGATACCTGCAAGATTGACACCTTCAATTTTGAAGCCCAAATTGTAAATGAAATGCACGCTGAAACGTTCCGTATATAAGGAAATCCTAAACAAAGATAAACCTATAACTCCTTAACTAGACCTAGATCTTAATCCTCTGTCCATATCAACTTATACAGCATATCTGTTCTCCTTGTGTATTTGTTCCAGCCACAACATCATCCCCTGCGTGATACAGCCCTTGGTGTTGGAGGATGAGGACTCTTCCTACCTTTGGGTCGACGTCTACCTTTGTTTTCTCATCATTGGAATAGAACGATGTAGTTCCTCCCACGAGCTCCGCTTTGTCCCCGGCCTCGGCTTTAGAATCGTTCAGATACAGGTGAAGGGTGAAATGCGTCTCCACTGTCTTCTCCCCGGGCTCACGGTAAGGTCCATCGCAATGTGCTACTATCGTTAGTAAAACCCATGCGCCTAAATAAAGAAGAACCACATACCTCTAAAGAACTGGCTTGGTCCATACTTCAGAAAACGCATGCGCTTTTTCAGTCTCTGAAACTCCCAACGCTGACCAATCTTCTTCCCATTCTTCCGTCGGGGGTAACCGAGGACTTTCATGTTGTTTTCGATTACGTTTAGCTGTTCATTGATCTGGCAATCCCAGATGATGTGATTGCTACTACGGTAGTCTTTCTGCAAGACTTCCTAGCTATTGCCCATATTCACCATGGCCGGCCGCCAGAATCGAGTCCCAGACTTGCCTCTTTCGGCACCGGGCACGCTCTCTTCGACCAGGCGACGGAGTGTCTCGCATTCGCTCGGGCTGAGCACGTGGTCGAGTACGACCGCGTATGAATTTATTAATTATCAGTAACCCCTAGAAATAAATCTTCAGCTGCTCTATAATCTGCTAGTATTCTGTTTTTCTTATATAATCCTAATCGTCGTTTGGCAGACGACGATTCAACTGGCCTCACTGCTACTTATAGATGGTTTAGATAACCCTAATCTACACCCTAGCTCTTTCTGAGCTCCTAAAGAACCACACTCCAGTTCTGTTTCTTAATCCAATCCTCTACAGATGGCAGGTGCACTGGAACACCGACCTATGCACAAGTATCAGCAAATTTTCAATTGTAGGTAGGTAAACCTCTCGACCGGACTCACCTCGGACGGACGGATGATACTGGGGTCGCCTCCATCATAGCCAAACTCGGAAATATAAGTCGCAGCATCCTCGATATCCAGGCAGAGCTCCTTAGGGAGATGAGCCCACTGGCTGCTAGGACCCGAAAACACGTATCTGGCTTTCACACCGAGAGCGCGTCCCCAGGTCTCGGCAAATTCACTGAACGACATCTCCTCGCGGTAGGCAAGGAGATGCTTCCCAGGCTCGGTGTCGACGAGGGCCTTCGTCAGTGGGCCGGTATCTTCGATCGTGGCGATGAAGGGCACCTTGCGATTGGGAGACAGTTTGGCCTCGAAAACATAGACGCCGTCGGCATCCTGTCAACGGGTGTCGTGTCAATATCAGCTGCACTCAATTTATCAAGCTGGAGAAGAGGAACGCCCGTTACCTTCTTTGGCTGGTAGTGGGACATCAAGAGCATGTTGGTCAGATACATGCCAATCTGGATGAGGCTGGTCTTCTTCATTAGCTCTGGGTAGTGGCCTTGCGCATACTCGACCGCTCTGGCCTCGCTATCAAAGTGGTAGACATGGGGCGTCTTGCCCTTCGACCACTTCGTCGCATACGATAGAGCCGAAAAGATCAGGCGTTCCAGTCCTTTGATGCCCGAAGCGGCCTCAAAAATGTTCTTTCCTTGCTGCATCTCGTAGTCATGGGCCCACTCGAGCAAAGTTTGGCCAGGCGAAACTTTTGAAGCGTTGGCCGGATTTCTGAAGCCGGCCCAAAAGTCAGTCGCGGCGAAGATGACACTGGCACCCTGGAAGGCCGCCGTGAGGCTTGCCACATTGTCCAAGTTTGCGCTGACCATCTCCACGCCCTTGGACTGGAGAGTTTCCGCTGGCGAGCTTCCGACGTTGCGCGTTACGCCACGAATTTTCCATCCTGTCAGCCCGAGAAATGTATCCACGACAGAGCCACCTTGGTTGCCGGTGGCACCGATCACAACAATCAATTTATCGGCCATACTGTTCTGCTGATGGTGACCGCTATTTTACTAATGTTCTGATTGGTAGTGTTCTGTATTGTGCTGTCTCGTGTCCAGTCCTGATAGATTATACGTATATATATACATATCGCCTGAGTAGGGCAAGTTGTCCGCACAATTTAGCCGCGGAAGAGGTCATATCGGATTTGTTGGCAATCCGAATACCGAAGAATGCGAGGCCGGAATCTTATCTGAAACTAATCTTACCAATCAACCTGCTCATGATTTGAAATCATAACAGTTTTTGGAGTCTTCTAAGGTCATCCTTTTAGTGCTCGAACATACTTTATTGTATACCATCTGGCATTTGTCGAATACCATATAAGCTATGAGGTGGGTAACGTCTAATAACGTAGTCTGGAGTAATGTTCCCGCTATCTCAGAGCTCTCTCAACATCCATCGCGCCGTGCACCTATTATCATTTCTGAGAATTCGTCTTATGCACCCCATTTCTAGGAATCGGTCTTGCGGGCCTTGCGGGCTTGCGCTGGAATGTTGGACACATTAGCAACAGCCGCCCTCTGGCTCTTTGGTCGCACCTCGAGGCCGTGAACCAGTCGGAGATGTTGCTCCATCTGGGGGTTGTCCATCGGAACCGACTTGGTGCACACTGACGGAAAACAGGCGCAGGCCACCTGGTCTCCGTCCTTCTGCAGTTGGTCCAGGTGAGTTCTCAGATGTTGTTTCTGCCCATCGGTTGATCCGTAGGTGAAGATGCGCTCGTGGGCTGGAAGGATTTCGTCATGGAAGTGAAACGGACAGAGGCGTGGCAGAATAGTCCGACCGGCAAGGTAGCCAGCGTAGCCGATTTCGGATATGACTTTCTGGGCGGCGTCCCAATGCCTCTCCGCATGAGACACCCACTCGAAGGGCTCAAGGAGCCAAGTGTGGCAGTACTCACAATACTCAGGGTTGACACTCTTCTGTGCACACCCGGTGTTCAGACCAGACATGTGCGAGGCGATCTTCCGGGGAAGCAAAATCAGGCCCATTCCAGTCAAGTCTCCCGCCCTCGGGATTCTGGGCACAGCTTCCAAAAGAGCACGTCAGCAACTTGATGCCGTCCTCGTTGAGTTTGTCCATCGACTGATATCGCAAAAGCGATCGCCCGTGCGTTGCACTGGCACTTCCCCTTATATTTCCACAACTGAACATGGTTCCTCATGTGTTCAACCCTATCTTTATCTGTGGCGAACGTTTTCCCGCAAACGACAAACTGCCGAAGCTGTTTTCCATGGCCACAAAACTGATATGTGCATTGTGAGTCCAAAGGGGAAAGTTCGTCTCGGGGCTCTTGGGCACGTCGTAAGGCATGCTGCAGGGCGCAGGCATGGGTGTGCTCGTAGGGATGATGAACTGTCGTCAAATCGAGATTGCAGAAGCGACACAATCAGGCGCATGTAGTGATCTACTGTCTTGGCAAGGTCCTTGTCCTTCAAATTGCCCATGCGCGACCGAACAATATAGCGGGCGTATTCTTTGAGGAGGACAATGCTAGGAGGAGCAGCGCCAAGTTCGAAGAAGGTTGTGGCATCGAGGTCTGGGTAGTGATCCTTTAGAAACTCTGTGAACCATCGTTTGGCTGCCTCGAGCCCGCCGTCAGAGGTATGCGCGAGGAGTCGCTCGGACGAGGCCTCATTCTGCTGCTGTTGCAACTCTAGTTGCTCTGGCGTCAGCTCTGCTTGCCTGGCGGCAAACAGAGCCTGCCGTGCCGCAGCCGTGGGAGGACTGGGGGGTTGGGGGGGGGGGGGGCATGTCGGCTTGAGGTAATGGCTGGATGAAAAACTTTAGGAGTGATGCGGTGCAGGTTCATGAATGGGTGGACAGGAGACAGGACAAGAGAGGGTGGGAAAGTTTAAGCTGCGAGAGAGGCAGAGGGAAGAAATTCTTTCCCCCGCACCTTAAGAGAGCGCTATCGAGGAAGGAAGGAGGCAGTGACCAACCTTGTTGCACAGCTCTTAGAAGGAAGGTACGATGCAGCCCACGTCACAACTTCTCTCTCTCTCTCTCTCTTTTTTTTTCATTTTTTTTTTCAACGACACAACTCCCTCTCCCCCGCAAGCTCAAGGAGCACTCTTGTTGACGCATGATCAATCGGTGCCACCTGGTTGGTTTTTAGTATATAGCGAGCGGGTGATGTCGCAGGAGGTGGTCGTCGAAAACGCGAATTCAGTCGTTATCGGCGACCGTGACGGTCCTCCTCTCGACACCACGAAACCCGAGGGGATCTCACAGGCTGAAGATTGTGTGAGGACTGCTGCTGGAAGTACCAGCTGATGCGAGTGGTCGTTTCGGTTCCGTGGGCACGGCCCTGAGGTCTTCAGCCGACCAACCTGGCGTTGATATTGGAGACTCGTGACGCGTGCGTGCTCTTGTTGTTTGTTGTTTGCTGGGCGTGTTGCTAAGCTGAATTGCATTGGGTTCGGTCATTTTTTCCTCGAATTGAAATGGGAAACCGAAACGTAGCTACCATAACAGAAACTCAGGAGCTACAACACGAGAATCTCTCACAACTAATGAGTATGAAGAAAAAACAGTCAATTCGGGAGGGAGGGAGGGGGAGGGATACGAGGGTGAAGAGAAAGTTCAAGAGAAAGGAAGGCCAGCTAGATGGCTATAGAGACATATCAGTGACCCTTCCTGGCTTGCATAATCTGAAACCTTTGAGGCCCTATACTAACGCGATTTGTCGCCTGCATAAAGAAGTAAGTACCAAGCACTGAAGTACTGGTTTTGGACAGCCTCTCCAAACGAAAGAACGCAACAGGCTGCTGAGCTGCTGAATCTCGACAGTATTGCAAGGCTGTGGCACATATTCGGCTCGATATATGGCGTCAACACATTATATCGATCCCTATTAGCACTGGTCAATTCTCAAGTGAGTTGGACCATCAGAGGAACTCGAAGTCTAACATGACCCAAAGACTATCGAGTTGTGGCTGGGGGGGGGGGGGGACTGGTATAAACTGCTTCTTTCTCCTTTCTCTCCCTAAGAGACCGCTCTTGTTTCAAGAATGTCTCCGGGAGGCTTGGAAGCTGGATTTTCTTCATCTTCGACTTGAGCGTTTCCCTGTGATCATGGACACAAATGTTTCCGCGGCTTGGTGTTACGAGGGCATACCGTGTGGGAAAGGACGCTGCTCCTGAATCAAGCTATAAGCCCTGGTGCAGCTATTCAGTCCACATGGGAAAAATGACTATATTCTGGACCTTGGGATGCGCTACAGGAAAAAGAGGAGGAAAGAAAGAAAGAAAGAGAGGAAAAGCCAGCCAGATAGTTGAGGCTATCTACGAAAGGGTGTGGGCTAGGTGCCTGGCTGGCACGCAGAGGCCCAGTGGGTCACTGAGCCTCGCGCAGTCTATCAGTAATTAGTACCCCCTTTGCGGTGCCCGTGATATCTGAAGCGAGTCCGGTATGTGTCTGATGTAACGGAAAAGGCGACAGCAATGAACGGAGTTTGAAAAAAGGGACCCCAATTCTTATCTCTCTATAGCCTAGCCTCCTCATCTCAACTGCTTCCGGCGCCTCTCTTTTTCAAGCAGCGGTGAAATCAGATTCGAGAGAATGGGAGTCAATCAAAGCCTAAACTCAATCATCGTCCATATCTGAACCTGTTATCTCCTCCTTTTCCTGTGCTGCTTTCTCTGTAAGAATGAGGATTTTCTCTAGATATTGATCCAGCTCTTCAAAGAGTTGAACCACCTCCCGGTTCCTAGGAGAGCGAACAAGGCAGCACGCAGGGCCGCGAGCTGCTCGAGCAGGCTTTGCAGAGCCGCTCTTTCAACAGCACCTGCCACTTTGTCCCCCAGGTCCCTGAGGGATGTGGGCTTGAGCAACCCGCTATGTTCCTCCGCTATGGTCTCCATTGGCCTCCATTGGCCTCTTCGAAAAGTCATCGAGGGGCGAGATGGCATTTCGCAAGGAGGACAGCACCCTGCAGAAATTGCACAGGGTTAGTCCCTCTTTTTGGTCTCCGCCGCTCTTGTCCTTCCTACTACCGCCTCCGTTTGTCGACCACTCGCCTCACTTATCCTCTAATGGAAGATGAAAGAGGACAGGAGGTGATAGAAAGGTGAAAGAGGTTGCTTGGAAAGTTGAGGTTGTAAGATGTGTGGTCAGAACCTGTCAGTGAGCGGCGTTTATAGCATCTTTAATCATCGTCTAGCTCCCCAGTCTATGGTTTCGCGCAAACAGAAAGGAGTATTATACAAAGCCTTTGGCCAATCATCATCATTGCCAAAACGCTCTCTAAGCCCAGATCCCCACCAAGATGGACCCAACAAGAGGAAAAGTTGAGCCGTCCTCGCCAGGACGCCACCCCCTCTAAATGCAGAATAGACCAGAGAAGACGTCTAAAAGTTTTTATGTCGAAGCAACCCGGTGGATGCATATCCTCTGTAAGCGCAACCCCCTGTCCCTGCTCCTACCGGACCGTGCTCAACTCCACCACATTCTACCGCACGCCTCCTACTGCTCCCCCCCCCCCATCAAATCTTTTATTTTATATCGTCTGTAATGCATTTATTTCGCAATTTCTACCCCGCCCCGCGCTCCAAGCGCCTTTTTCACGTCGCCTACGTCCAATTAGCATTGTTGTTTTATGAAGAAAGGTGGTAGCAAAGTGTTTTTTTGGGGGGGGGGGGGATGGGAGGTGTTTGGGAGGCAAGAAAAAGTTATACAAAAAAAATTGGTGAAGCAAGAGCAACTTACCATAGATGGCGAACTGGAAGGCGGTCAGGGTGCCGACCATGAACAGACGGGCGCCAATGCCGGTGTAGGAGCCGCGGAAACCAAGCTCCTTGCCGATCTTGACCAGGCGGGTCATGGTGCCCTCACCGGGCAGACCCTTGGTCTTGTTGATCTTGGACAGCATGGTGTCGGCGGGCTGGGAGACGATGGCAGCGGCGAAACCGGCGACCAGGCCAGAGCCCAGGTTGACGGCGGTCTGGGCGCTGTCGGACATGTCGCTCTTGGGGTACGAGCGGTAGACCGCCTCGGCGACCTTCTCGTAGACGACGAACTTGGCCATGGTGTAAGGGATCCTAAGCAAGGGAACGTGTAAGCAAGACTGCCAAGTGTATATAGATGACAGGAAGGGGTGGTGGTGGGTGGTGGTAGTAGATGTCGAGACTTACTGCTTGAACAGGATGGGGCCGAAGCCAGCGTAGAAAGCGCCGATACCCTCCTGGCTCAGCATCTTGCTGAAGCCGCTCAGCAGGCCGGAGGCGTAGGTAGGCTCAGAGACGAGACGGATACGGGTGGCCTCGAGAGGGCAGAGGGCAATGTCGGCGAAGAA
This sequence comes from Cryphonectria carpinicola, assembly GCA_014849955.1. NCBI lineage: Eukaryota > Fungi > Ascomycota > Sordariomycetes > Diaporthales > Cryphonectriaceae > Cryphonectria > Cryphonectria carpinicola. Next base: position 25,500 of record JACWRQ010000401.1, on the reverse strand, counting down.
CTCGGCGCAGGCAGACGAGGCCAGGTAGACGCCGGTGCGGTAGTTGGAGGCGTTCTCGTAGCCAAGCAGGTTGATGGACTGCTGCTTGAAGAACTCGTATCCTCCGAACTTGAAGGCGCCCTGCAGGAAGTAACCGGCGGCGGTAGGGCCAAAGCCGGTCAGCAGAGCACCGGCACCCTCATTCTGGATGACCTGCTTGAAGCCACCGATCATGCCGCGGTTGTAGGTGACAGGGTCGAGCTGGATACGGGTCTTGACGCTGCAGGAGTGGCAATTGTCAGCTGTCGATTCTCTACATCCATCTGCTGGTTGCAATTGACGGCCCTCGGGGCTTTGTGACAGAGGGCGACGGGTGCAAACGGCGGTGGTCGCGTTGGCCGCAAAGCTGAATGGCCAAGATAGGGCCGCGGCAGCAGGAGGAAAAGCAAGGCAACGAGGATCTCGACGTACACATCGACGGGCGTCAGGGCACCGTGTGTTACTGAGCAGCAGATGGCGCCGGCAAGGGCGAATCTGGAGTAGAGGGCGACGCCGCTGAGCTGGTCGGGGGCGGCAGCAGCAGCCTTCTGGACGACGGCATCGACCTTGGTCGAGCCGGTGGATTGCGCAGGCGAGGCCATCGTGACTGTTAGGAGAGGAGACTGGCTACGAGTAGCAACGAGACAAGAGAACAGGGCAAGAATGGAGTGGAGATGGTGAGATTTGGATCTCGTCGAAGAAGGGGGAGGTTGAAGTGGAGGGAGCGGTGATGCTGTCGACGACGTAAAAAGAACAACAAAAGTTTTATTTAGCCTGGCTCGGGCCCTGGACAGAACCAGCCGCGCGAAAAATGGCTCTGCTCGGGTCGGAACGGGTTTGAATAGGCCTAGTGTGTGTCACAGCAGGGATGGCACGGATCTTCATTTGAGCTGTGCTGGTCGCTCCCTCGGTACTATGTACTGTATGATAGAGACTGGTACAGCACGTCGCGCCAATTACTAACAGTAATGACTACTTCAGGAGAGCCCCCCATACTACTTGACTTGTCCACTCAGAACCTGAAGAGAGAGAGCACTGCTCCAACTGCTGGCTGATGATAGGACATGACGATGAACGACTGGGTGAACGACTGTCGACAGTTCAACAACACATACTCATTGCCAGCATATATTACGAACCATTCATAGGGTGTCAGGATGTCTCGTATCCTTGCGAGGCTCAATCTGGCGACTGCCTCAGTTGGGTGGTATCACAGACTGGATTCTTCTGTATTACAGCATGTGATACGAATGCCGAGTTGCGCATGCCCCGAGCGGCAGTGGCCCTGGCTGGAGACCAACGAAAAGAAAACGCACTGTGGAAATGGGGGCAGGAAGACCATCCATGGTGAGGGAATGAGCCTCAGATCAACTGCCAGTCCTCACCAGCCTCCTCCATCTCGATCATAACCCAACCCTCCCTCTTGCGCTGCTCCTCGCCCTGGGCCTCCTTGATCCTGGCCACCTTGGTCTTGATGGCCTGCGCCTCCCTCTCCACTGCGGACAGCAGCCACTCCAAGTCTTTATTCGGGTCGCTTCCCTTGACGTACAGGTTGTCTCGCAGCCAGGTGCGGAACTGGCCGGCCACCTTTTGGTCGTAAGGGGGGTCCTTGAAGATATTGCACTGAAGCTGTCGAACCAGGTTGCAGATCTCTGTGCGCTTGGGGTCGCGCTCGAAATCACCGGGGCCCTTCACGGCTCTCAGGCGAAACTACAAGGCCAGGTGCGTTAGTGTTCAGACCGATCTAAATACTCACGAGGGACTCAACCGAGGAGAGGAAAGGGCTAGGGAGAGGAGTGCGCCGCGTACCAGGAGACCTGTGACGAATTTGCTCAAGAAGACCTCCTTGACGGCTTCGCCATGGAGCTGGATCAGCTCGAGCTCCTTGTCGAGGGACTGCTCCTCAGGCATCTTGGATCTGACTCCGGCGTTCTTCAGGTAGGTAGGGTTGCGAGTGTCGCCAGGCGACGGACTGGAAGCGATGTATCGGTGCTTTGTTTGGCGGAAACGCTGAGAGCAGTCGAGAACGAAAAGGCGGAAGGCTTCAGAGTACAGGTGTCAGGTCGCGTGGCTCTCTCTTGATTTAGGATCGTGGTCAAACTCCTTCGGCTCGGCCGCGTTGGTTCTGACGGGGCACAACAAAGAATCCGATGTGTTGTCGACGAGGTTGTGGACGCCGTCGAGACGTTTGACTGACAACGGCGATGGTCGTGCCGCCTGCTTGGGAATTCTGCGTTCGCCAGTAGGAAAGAGTTGGCCTGTTTCCTGAGAGGGTTGACAATGTTTTAAAAAGAGGGTTGTAATTTTATTCTACACAGAGGTGTGTGTGTGCATAGGGCTTGATCAAGTGTCGTGTCCCAGCACAGGACGGTGCTGCCCCTTGCTTACAGTGCCCTCATCCTGGCATCAAGCTGCGACGACCAGGAACCTCTAGTCAAGTGACCTCTTGCCTTGATGAGCTAGGCACCTTCGACGTGCCGCACCTACATACCTGGGCCCACAGGGTTTTTTCCTGCAGTTCATGTTCATGATCACCAGCTCCAGTGGTGGCTCTATGAGCTGGGCTGCCACGAGGGAGAAGAAAATGGAAGAACCCTTTGTCTCTGCTTCCTCTCCTTGGAGGGGGAAATGGGCTCTATCTATTCTGGTCTTATATGTGGTATTACTTATGCAGGCATCACCACCTAGCAATCTATTACCAGCTTCTCTTGCACATGGAGATAACTTTTCACAGATCATACAAAGCAGGTCCTATGGGAATCTTTGTCATCTTTTCACTAGGCTTGAAGCATTTACCTCATGGGACAGCCCAGCTTCTCCTCTGGCATACCCTCCCCAAGTAGTAATCTGCTCCTTGACCAGACTTCAGGTATGAAACCCGCAGTGAGCCAGCCTGCTTCTCTAGCCACTACTTGATGGCCGCCATCTCCCATCTTCCTGCCCAACAGTCTGGAAAGGTACTCTTACCGTCCATGGTGCTCGCCACCCTGAGAGGTCACCTGAATCCCACAAGTGCTACAAATCAAGCATAACTGAACTTGAGTGCAAATCAATCTGCTTCAACCGCCACTCACTCAGTCTCAACGAGCTGCCAAATCAGATGCTACAAATAATCAAACCAAGCCTCATCAAAACCCTGACCTTATTCGTCACAGTCCAACTTCGCAATCTGCTTGTTCTTCTCGACATCTGCCATCTGGTCGTGTATCCGGCCAAACTGCCACTCGGGAAGAGTGATGCCCGTCTGCTCATTGATAGTCGTCATGAGGGGAGGCAGCATTTGATAAACATCTGATAAGAGTTGCTGGTTAGTATCCAAATCACTCAGTTGGTGTATACTTCAAAGAACCAGCTTACCGCGGATAGTCTCCGTACTACTCGACGCGCCGCCCGCACGACCTTGTGGCCCAGTGGTCCAGACGGAGATCTTGGGTTGGAGCCCGCGGATGGCGTTGGCATTGGCGTTGGCAAGGTCGATGTAGGTGCCATCCTTGATCATCAGGTACTGCAAAAGACCAGCAGGCCCACCCAAGGCGTCGGCCATCCTGCCGTACGCACCGGCCATCGCGGACATGCCCTCAGCCTCCTTCAGCAGGCCCTGCGACTGCGCCTCGGCGGTTTTGATGGAGGCATAGTTGCCCGCATCAGCGCCAGTCCGCATCTTGTAGGCGTTGGCATCTGCAACCTGCTTGGCCGCCTCGAAACCTGCCTTGGCCTGTGCCAGCGTCTTGTACGCACCGGCGTCGGCGCTCTTGTTGGCTGCATAATTCGCAGCATCCGCCCCCGTGCGCGCCTTGCACGCCTGGGCATCCGCCGTCTGCTTGGCCGCCTCGAGCTCTGCCTGCGCCTCCGTCTCCAGCCTGTAGGCGCGGGCGTCAGCGCCCGCTTTGGCGTCGACCTGGATCTGGTACGCCTTGGCCTCGGCATTCGTCCGCGTCTTGTACGCCTGGGCATCCGCAGACTGGTTGGCGGCCTTGATCTCGGCCTGTGTCTCGAACACGCGGGCGTCGGCGCTCGCCTTGGCCTCCGCCTGGGTCTCATATGCCCTCGCATCGGCCGCCTGCTGCTTTGCCTCGCGGGCGATCGTGGCCTTGACGACATCATTGGCGCGCAGGCGCTCCATCTCGGCAGCGGCACGCTTGATCCCGACCTCGCGCTTGAGCTCCTCGTCCCTGGACTCGGTGGCGCGCATGGCCACGATCTTGGCGATGTCGACGTCCTGGCTGAGCACGGTCTTGCGCGTGGCGAGTTTCGCCTCGGCGGCCGCCCTGTCGCTGTCCCGCTCCGTCTTCTGCACGGCTGTCTCGGCGTTGATCTTGGCAATCTCTCGCTCCTGCTCACCTTTGCGCTTCGCCTCGCCGACGTTGCCGAGCAGCTGTGCCTCGGCCACGTCGATGCGGGCCTGGTTCGTGGCGCCCTCGTGGGCCTTGCGCGCCAGGGACTCGAAGTAGTTGCTCTCGGGGGCGTCACGCAGCTCCTTTACGTTCGCGTTATAGATCTTGAGGCCGAATTGGTCGAGCTCGCTCTGGATGTTGCGGAAGATTCGGCGCTCTACAGCCTGCGTGTCAGTATGGTGGTCTTGAGTTCTCGCGACACGGGATAGGCCGATGCACCTACTGAACTCTTCACGCTCCGTAAAGATCTCTTCCATGGTCATGGACGACACAAGCACACGAGTCTCGCCTTCGATGATACCCTTGATGATGTTTTCCAAGAATAGGTTGGTCTTCGGAGCGGACCTCCTTGAGCGACTATTCGTCAGCAGCATGGCGTACTTCATCAGAGAATCACCGCCGGCATAGTCCTCCTGGGCACCACCGTTGACTTCACTTGGCTCTTGTCGAGGGCCCGACGAGTTGTCACCTCTGGCATCGATATTGGGCCCGACTGTGAACACGACTGGGAGGAGGAACTGCAACTTCTCCTTGGTCATGGCCTGGAGGTCGATAGCATAGTCGTGAGGTTGCACACTGAGATGCAGGCTTAATGTCAACACGCTAGAAAAAACTTCTAGACGGGGGACTTGGAAGCAGCTTTGCATTATAATTACCTGAAGCGGATGTATCTTTGAAGAGGCCATACGATGGCTGACTTGCATATTTGGACAGTCCTTATCCCTACGCCAGTGACGGCGAGGTACTCGTTTGGGGCCGAGATTTTGTAGAAGGGCGGCATGGCGTGGGCCTAGTATTAGCAGATCTTGACATTGAGTTGTTCTAAAGAAATGAATGTATCCTGGCGTGCGCATGAGATAATAATAATAATCCTAAGGAGGGGCTTTGTCGAGGGCAAGGTGCCCCCTCACATTCTCTGCCATGCCTAGGAGGTGAGAAATAGAGCCGCCCTCTTATATAAATGAAGAAAACGTATTGTACAGGTACGTAGGCTTGGCACGCGATCCTAAGACGATTTGTATGTGAAGAGAGAAGGAGAAAGGAGATAGAGTCAGAGAAGAAGAAGAAGGAACCAAACGATGCACAGCCAACAATGGTCTTCTTGGGCATCATTTGTCATGAAGATCAGTGCAAAGTTGAGACAAGATGCACGCATCTCTGGGCTGGTGCGTCACACCGGTGGCGGGCTACGGGCATGGTCTCGGGTTATCACCATAAAAAATCCACTTCGCTCCTCAGTAAAGCCATCACCTGAAAACTCTTCACGCATTTTCACAGGTTTTATTTCGTCCCTCCTTGCCCTAACCTTGATCAAGTGGCTCTCGCAGAACTCGGAACGTTTCGGAAGAGACAAATGGACAGTGCACTCGACAAACCGAGCAGCAAATACTCACATCTTACTCTCGACACAGACTAAGGTCGCCCTAAGTCGAATCAAAGTCAATCACGTGGATTCATTTTCTCCTCTCACAAAGCTTTTGGCGGATCTAGAACATATCGAGTCCACTCTAAGCTACCCTAAACTCATCTTGACCTACCTAAGCACTGAAGTACGCGATGATGACGACGCCTGTCACTACCAGATATCCGGCTCGAGCTACCGACGCATGAACCGTACAAATGACGCCTATGAACTAAGCTATCGGTCAAGCTTCTTAATTATAAGTAACCTGTCGCACAACGGCGTGGAAACGAGGCTTTTTTTACGAACCCCCAAGCCAGTTCATACCGGTCCTTTGCAACGAGTCTTCTCTCTGCAAAAAGGCTTGGAGCGCAATGTCGCAATGCGAACGATCTGAAAGCGCATCCAGAGGCACCCTTCAGTCCTTTGGATCTCCTCCGCCTTACACTGCAACAAGCCTGCCTCAAATCTCAGGGCCCTTTGTTACTATCTCGACGTCGCCGTCAATAAATGAGGCGAATCTCGCCCAAGCAGTCGACCAGACCTCTCAGCAGATCATCGAAACCCACGAGGCAGAGCTGAGGCGAGCAACACAAGAGGAGGAAGGCCTAGTCCAGGACATGATCGTCCTTGTGAAAGAGTTCCTGGTTGATGTTTGCAGACACCATCCGATGAATCGAGGGAAGAGTTCAGCCCGGGGAAAGATCACATCCGAACTATATCTTGCGCCGGAGAAGGCTGTCCCACTCTCACGCGGCTGGACACTCTCTGGTATAGATCTCAGGCGGGAAGATGATGTCTACGCCAAAGAATCGAGGGTATCCCACCACCTGGCCAACACAGAGAAAAAGGGCTCAATACAGGCACCACCTGATTACCAGCTTGGTTCAAATCGGAGATTTGAGTTGAGTCCTGGTGACAAAGAGGAAGTACAGGGCTTGCTATGGTGGAAAGACGAGGCTCGAGCTCATCGCGTGGCTCGTCGCCTAGCTAAAGAATTCAAAAACGTACCACGCCCAAAATTATCCGACACGACGAGTACTGGCGGGCCAGCGCATGATGTTAAAGAAGTGATAACCACCGTCACCAGATGCGTGGCGGTCTCAACACGTGCAGAGGAGTTGACCTTTTGACGACAGACTGAGATGGGATTATGGGAGAGTACATCAGGATGGACCATCGTCACCACTTGTCAATTCAAGTACGGACTCCCTACTCCATTGCCATGAATCTATGAGATGGAGAAAAACACAACTGAAGGTCCCAGAAGGTGAGAGCCGAATATACACCCTCAGACCAACTGCTTCCTCAAAACTTTGAAATACAAGTCTTGCCTTAACGCTCCAGCCCTTCCATTCGGCAGATGATCATATGGGAACGGGCGTGTCTCGCCCTCGACCACCTTGTAGCCTCGCCTCTCATACCACGCCAGTAACTCCTCCCTCGACCAGACAACATTCATATCGATGGCCGTGATGCCCATCTCCTCCCTCGCACACCTCTCCACCTCGGCGAGCACCCTGCGGCCGATTCCCCCATTCTGCAATTTCGGATTCACAGCAAAGAGGCCCAGTGTCGCTGTCTGGCTCGACTCCTCAACAGCGGCGACCTCGCAACACGCCAAGGGCTCAGCAGACCCGGCGGGCGCGGAAGAAGCCGCAAAAGCAACCAGGACTCTTCCGTTGGGCTGGTTGATCTTGGCAAGCAGGCCCGGTTCGTCGATGCGGTCGTCCACCACGAGGTCGGCCTCGGTGGTCCAGCCTTCCCTGCTCGCCTCGCCGCGGTATGCAGATTGGACGAGCTTAAGCAGCGACGGCACGTCGGATGGTGTTGCTTTGCGGAAGGATAGGTCGCTCATGGTGGCTCGTGCGAGATATGAATACTGATCAGGGAGAGACTAATTATTGCTTTGTTGTGCTGTCTGGGCGCAACAAATACTAAAAAGAATTTTAAAAGGATAGGATGAATAGTATGAGAGGGTACTGTTGTATGAGTTGTATTGGAGGGCTTTTGTGTAGTTTATTTGGCATGTGGCGGGCTGCACAGTCAGTCGTGTTCATATTATATATCATTGTGAAAAGCCTTGCGGCCTGAGGCGTTCATGAATCACGGCACTGACTCCACTGTTGCCGAGATCCTTCAAAAATTAATTAGCACTGATAGATTGTGGATCTCGGCGCTCGGCATTGATGCATCGTTTACTACTGCGTCAGGAATCAATTCACACAAGATATTGGTGTCACTCTGGAAAGGAGTGAATTGTTGCGCCGCAGAAAAGAAGGAAGCAAAAGAAGAAGAAAACAGAAGGAAATCCCAGCTAGTTAGGTGAGGCTATCTAGATGGAGGGTGTCTGGCGATAATGAGGGCCAGTGACTCACTGGCCCTCGCACAATTACTCTGGATGGACGTAGAAGGATGAGAATATCGACTCTCGGTTGGCTTTGGGGGGACAGAGAGAGAGAAATGGAACAGGGGACTTGTGGCAACAAATTCGGAGTTATGCTTGTACTTGTACTTACTGTACTCCGTAAGTTGTATACTATAATGATCAAGGTAGTCTCGCGTGCTTACACAGGCAATACTTTGCGATATACACAAGATCAGATATGGTTTTATACACTGCTGAAATCGACGTCTTGTTTCCATTGCGGTTGACGTGCACTTACCTGCAATGAATCATTTGACCTCATCAGGTGGCGTTCTAGACAATCGATCCAACACCTCCGTCACAATGGGGACGTCTTTTTCGACGTTGACCCGCCAGCTGCTTACAGCAATCCGTGTAGCCTTCTGGCCTGCCCAGCTAGTCCCGCTGACATACAACTTGCGCGTCTGGTTGATCCTCTCCGTCAGCACGTTGTTGTACTCGGTCCTCCGATCCCGGAACAGGACGATCATCCACGTGCAATCCAGCCCGGCATCGGTTGGGAGCAGCTCGTAATGCTGATGGCTCTCGAGGAAAGCCGCAACCTTCCTGCCCAGCTCGATCATCCGGCAGATCATCCCCCGCAAGCCGTCCTCGCCCTCGCTGAGCAGGACTGCGTACAGTGGAAGGGCACGGAACCTGCGAGAGTTTTCCAGGCCTATGTTTAAGGGGCTCTGGATGACCCGGTCGGCCGAGGACGACGAGGATGATGTGAGGTATGCGGCATTGGGGTTCCGAAAGACTTGCTCCTGTATAGTAGCATCGCGGCAGAAGAAAAAGCCTGCGTCGTAGGGCACATTGAGCAGTTTGTGCCCGTCTCCTGTGATGCTGTCGGCAAGCTCGAGGCCTTCAACGCCGCTGATCTGCTGCTGGTACTGTAGGTCCTCTTGTGGGAGGAGCCTGGCGAGGAGGCCGAATGCTGGGCAAGGTCTTGTCAGCTCGCCTTGAACTTTGCCATTGCATAGGTTCATGAATAATTATGGCGACATACCACCATCAACATGTATCCACGCTTTGAACTTGTCGGCCAGCTCTCTGAGCTTCATCATGTCGCCTCGACCACAGGTGGCAAACCGTCCAGTATTCACCTCTCCAGCGCTGACGGCAATGATGGATGCCACTCCCTCTCTCTGCAGCTCCTGCTCCACTGCACAAATATCAAGCCGCCACGGCTCATCCTCGCTGAACCGGAGCTCCTTGACAGCTGAGCGCCCCAGGCCCACCACGCTCGCCGCCTTGGGGAGTGAGCTGTGACCCATGCTCGTCAGAACCTGAATCTCCTGGATGCCCGCCTCTCGACAGGCAGCCAAGAGACCTAGCTCCGAGACTCCTTGCCCCGCGGGGTTGCGTCTTCGTATGAGCGCTTCCCTCCCACAGGCTAAGCCCAAGATATTGCTCGCCGTGGCACCGGTCGTGATGGTCCGCCCCGGCCAGCTCTGTGAAGGGCCAAGGCGCAAAAGGTCAATGAGAATCTCCAGAGTGACATTTTCTACCTCTGTGGAGATGCTCTGCCCGGGGAGGTGAACCTGGACGTTCTGATCGAATGCCGAGACGATGTTGTCGGCGACCTCGGCGATCGGAAGACTGGAGCCGGTGACGAAGCCGTAGTACCGGCCAGAGAGGTTCTGGCCGTTGAGCCCAGGCACCACATCGTCCAGAAGGTGGTTCAGCGCTGCCTCCCGCCCTAGGCCATGTTCTCGCCGGCATTTCTGAACAAGACTTCGTCTTGCCCCTTCGTACTCGACTGGTTGGGGCAAAACTCGCTCATCCCACAGCCGAGAGTCGACAGTCTGCCGAAGCCGGCCGTATGATTCGCGGAGGAATGTGCCATCTGACGACCGGGGGTTCTGTTCTGTCTCAGACATGACGGACGATCTTAGCAGCAGGACTTGACTATTGTTGACCGTCTGGTACTACCTCGTCGTAAGAAAGGAGTCAGCATCAAGAACGCCACGACTCACCTATGGAATACCAGCATGTGGAGTATACAGGGCTATCCCTGCATGGCCCCATTGCAAAGGAGGAGCTGGTCTTGTACTCAGCAGGTCAAAAGCACGGCCAACTGGCAGTTTCATGTAATGAATATTGCCTCAACATTGACACTATTTTTACAGGTGTAAGAAATCAAGAGACCACTAAAGAGTCACATGTGACCTAGATTACATATCCTTATCCATATTTTTTTTTTAATTATATATGCTTCATCAATAGAACTGGCATGAGAGTGGGTGGAGATTGGAGCCCATGCTCTCCCAGATAAGGACACTTAAACAATTACTATAGGCTTGTCTAATACTTTCTGTCTTGGGTTATTTCACTCTCTTGATGACGAACTCGTTTAAACCCCACACTGTTGAGGCTGTGGCAATACTATCTCTGGCACGGACATATCTAATTTCTTTGGAGGTACCATTTTCGAGGCATCTCAATACTTTCACCCTAGTCGCATGGTCCAACAGATCCTAGGTGCGGAATCGCCTACTTCGCACTGGCCAGCCTAGCATTTGTACAGTCACGACGATGCCATGACCTTGTGCGAGGGCGGTTCCTATCCTCCCTAGGCTGTAGAGTCGGTGATCAAAAGCTTGATACATATTGCTCCGGCCAGCCAAAGATGCCCTAATTTCTACCTCCGTCATAAGGTCATCTCACTCCTCGTATCATCAGGGCTGGCGAGTAACTGCCGACGCGCCATGTCCCGTTGTCTAATGCCGGGGCAGAAACTTGGTGATAGGCGGCGCTAGGGCAACATCGCGAGGCTGCGAGGCTGGCGCTTTGATTTTCGTGTCCGCGCCAGTGTACCTAAGTAGAGTCTGGCCACGTCCGCACACATGATCGTCAAAGTCAACAGATCATCAATCTGTAGTTGGGTGAAATCCACGAATATAAATACGCGGCTTGGTCTGCTTGCTGAATTCGAAATGCCTTTCCTCTTCTTCCTTCTCCCCAGGTAAGTCCCCAGGTAAGTCCCAGGGTAAGTCTTGCCATATAATTATCTCAGTCACGCATCTAATTACCATACAACATCCCCTCCCCCCCCCCTTCCCATTCCTCCTCCCCAAAAGAAAAGAGTCTGATCTACTTGTCCCCAATCAACCTACCATACAATCCTACCTATCTGTCTACCGTATGCTATGATTGTCTACCTGCCAACAAACATATTACTCGTGTCACTGCCATCCTACCTCATGATCTATACCTTTACTCAATTTGGAACGTGGGCGGGTGGGCATCCAATCTATCATCATACTTTTTTCCAGTCTATTACACGATGTATTGACAACTCTTTGCAGCTATTAATAATTTTCAACTTGGAATGTGGGTGGGCGGGCATCCATCTGAATATACTAATCGCAACCACCTAGGCACTCACATGAATCATCAAATCACCTGTCCTGAGAAAGTCGGGTAGGATCAAGCAAGCTCCAAGGCAAATTTCAAGGTATGTCCGGCCTCCGCCAATGTCGCGACTGCTTTCCTTGCGAACTTTGGCTAATATGTGAGAGGTGAGCGCCTTTGTGCCATAACGCCGATGCAAGAGGTACGTCTGTTTCTCCCTGCGCACTTGGAATTAATTTCAGTCCATTTTGTTCTTCATGTGTACTATATGCTAACGCATTCTGTCAAACGAGGTTGCACAATGAGCTGCTGGTATTGACGTCTAACACTGTGTCATTCACTGAAGGCTTTTGCAGACGTGCTTCGACGACTGTGTAAGTAACTTGCTTCTTGCCTCATCTTCAACTCGCGGGCTCGCCTCCCTCTCCCAATCCTCAACACATACTCCCGCTCGCTCATCACCATGCAAGCTCTTTGCTTGTCGCGTCACCCCTTGCGCGACATCACATGTAAGTAATGCACGCGTGATTTCATTTCCTGGTCAACATTCATCATAGTTATCGATTCCTCCCCCCCCCCCTTTCCCCCCGAAAATAGTCTGTGAACAAGTGCGGTCCGTCGTCCTAAGTCCATCATCCGTCCCACTAATTGATTCTAGGAGAAGGACGAGCCCCCGGGTCGAAGAGCCCGGCATGCTCAGGAGCCTCCTTAATTTGCCCCATACCAGCACGGAGCTGCGCAAACCCAGAGCAGCGCGGAATGAACCGCGAAAATGACCCAGGCATCCATATCACCGACAATACCTAGTCGTATCGTCAGCTCACCGCTGTGACTGCCGCCTGGGCAGAGCCAGCATCAACCCCCCTTCCACCCCAGCTCGAGATATATAGGCTGCCCAGATTGCTGGGCTCGAAATAGCAGAGCCAGGGTGGAGACCGTCGGGTTGACGGTAATAAGGGGGGGCTGGCCGGCGTCGGACAAACTTAACGAAAAGGAAGTTATCCCGTGGATAACCTTTTCGGACTTGCAAGGCCCCTCTGTTGTGCGGCTCTGCCTGGCTGTCCGGTCCGTGGCTCAGTCTGTCTCTTTTCGTCAGCTTCATGCTTCATTCGCATGTGGTGTACAAAGCAGAGAGAAGGTAATGTGGTTGCTTACAATAATTAGATGATCTGTCCACCTGAGTAATTGTATATATAGGCCCCCCCAGTGCATTCGTGACAGAGTGGTCTCCCGAAATGAACTGTCTCGAACGACTGTTCAGCATTTCATTGTTGATCAGCATTTTCTGCGCCAAAGCGGATTGGATTCGTGCGCACATCCGGAAGGGCGGAGGGGGGGGGAGGGTATGCAGATGATGTACAATGCTTGCGAGTGCCCTCGATATGAGTCAAGGTTTGGGGTGTGTCATAATACGCGGTTCAGGGATGTTGGTGATGATAGAAAGTGTAATGCCATCCGTTTGAGAGGCATTACGAACCTGATGATTTTGTGAAGTCAAGAAAGCCTTGGTCATTCGAGACAGCCTCGGAAAAGGAGGGCCGCCGCCCAGCCCCATGTGAGCATGAGGACAAAGACCAATCCATGCCTCTTTCTTGTATCAAGGACAAATACATATATATGTCTATCTCAAAGCCTTGTTCGAGGAATATGGAAATGTGACTGGTGTCCCAGGCCATGGTGAGACGCTCCTGAATTGGACACTCGAACGCTTGACAGCAGTTCGTCAAGATTCAGGGAAATGACAGGTTACTCGCTCTCTCTCCCGGATCTGCGCGAGGCATGGTGATCATCACAAGTCGACATTGACGAGAGTATGGAGAGATTTTGCCGTTGCATAAGGGGACTTGGCCGTTGGTCGAAGTGTTCGAGCGTTTGGTGCTTGAGCAAAAGACAAGGAAGATTCCTAGAAATCAAAATTCCAGATGTTGGGGGGGGGGGGGGATTGCCTGGTATATATAGTATTGACCCTTCGACGATTACATCGTGGTTCCACAATATTTCTCATATTATTTCATGGTTCTACAAAATGCTAGTGATGACCACGCAACCCTGAAAATATAGAACAGACCGGCTAGAACTGGAAAGTATGTCTTGCTTATCTATAGTGCTTCACTTGCCCACGGAAGATGGCGGATGCATAGTACCTGAGACAGGCGTGGAGTGTAAGCTGTTCATCTGTCTGTCTGTCTGTCTGTCTGTCTGGTGACCTCGGAGTCGGAAAGTCCTTAGGGCTTCCGGTGAGATGACCAAGTAGGCAGCTCTAGGGAAGGCAGAAGGCTACCCCAGGCATCCAGAAAGATCCTGAAGACATTGAGTTAGGCCATCCAAGGTTTAATTAGGCAGTACTATCACTGGAGGCCACAGAGCTTGTCCAAGGTATCCAGATGCAGCTATGCCACGTCCATGTTTCTATAGTCCATATGAACTTCCCTTACCTCAGACAAACTTCCTTTGAGGAAAGCTTGCTTGGGTCTATCCTGGACAAGTTAAATTACCAGCACTGAAGAGCACATTTTTTAGTACAACTGTGGACCAGAGCAGTGGCTGCCAATGGCCCAAGAACATAGTTGTAATGCAGCAAATGGGTATCTTGCATTGACGTTACAGTAGTGGGTGATCAAGAAACATCCTGCTAACATCCACCTGCAAGGAATTTCTAGAAGAATGATAACCCTGACTATTCCCCAGACCATGAAAAGCCAGTCTGATTTGTAGGACAATGATCAGCTCTTGAGTAGCTCAGATGACAAAGCAACTGGGCTTCACTGCATCATCATCCAAATCGGATCCCGGAACTAGCATCCCATTTGCCTCCAACAGGAGGACCACTTGCACTTGCACCTTGACCAGAAGTTTGTCCACTCCCGCCAGGAGCCTGCGACGGTGCGAATTTGATGCCCATGCCTGGCTGCCACATAGCCTGGAGGGGGGCCATCGGCCGCGGTTGAGGTTGCTCTGGCGGCTGTGCGTCATCCTCCCGGGCCCATGACTGTATGCGTGCCTCCGCAGGTGGCGACACTGGCGCAACGGGAGCCGGGACGGTGTTGTGGTAGAATGATTGTGGTGGGCTCGTCGGGGATTGATATGTGGCCTGGGACGGTGGTTGTTGCTGACCGATCGAGAGGGATGATAGTGGCGGCATGGCGATCTCACTAATGACACGTCAGTCTGCGTTCTTCTCTCTCTAGTATCAGGTGTAGGCGGCACGGAACAACGTACTCCTCCAAAGCCCTGGCATCCTTCCTCCTCTCGGCGACCCAGTCGCGACATCGATCCCTAAACGACCCAACAATCTTACTCAAGTCATTATAAAACTTCCTGCCCACCTCCACGTTGCTCACAATCTCCTTGTACTTGTAATACGCATTATCGAGCGTCTGGAGGGCCGCCTCTCTCTCCCTGTTGCCTCTGTCGCCCGCGGTCTTCTTTTGAGCCTCGAAGTCCCTGTTCGCTCGTGTCACGTCCGCAAGCATCTTCTCCTGCTCTGCGGCCTCCTTCTCGATCTGCTGCAGGTCTGCTTCGTACATGCTGTCAAGGCGCTTCTCAAAAAACTCCTCGAAATGTGCAGGCACAATCTGCGTGTTGGGGTACGTCCGTTCCAGTCGTCCAGCCTCCTTCATGATGTCAGGTTTGATGTCATCCGCCTTGGCCTTCTCCCGCAGAGCCTCGGCGCGGCGCCGGCGTCTCGACTCGAGACGTTGGATGTCGTTGAAAGCGCCACGCAGCCGGCCCAACGCAGGCTTGATGGTCTCTGGAATCTCAGTCTTGCGGCTCTGCGGAATAGCGTCCATCAGGCTGCGGTCAGACCCAGCCAGGATGGACAGGGTGCTCTCCACGGCAAGGTATTTGTCTCGCACTACGGCATCACTAGATGTGCTGGAAGCGAAATACCCTTCAACGTCGGTGGCCTGCTTCCATAATTTGGCACCTTGGGGGTCCTCTTGACTTGCCGGCCTCATCCATCGCTGGGTGCCATACTTCATCCGCAAGCGTTGGTCGTCTTCCTCCTCGCCCGCCAGCAGCGACTTACCCTCGTCAAAGACTGCGCGATCGCTCGCCCTGAGCTTGTCGATGTCGGCGAAGCTTCTCTGTATCCTGCTGAGTGCATCCGCCTGCCGAATCTCCTCGGCATGCTGCACCAAAGTGCCGGGGAGACCGAGAGGCTTTTCCAACGCTTGGAGAGACCCTGGCAGGTTTAGGGAAGAAAGAATCTCATGGAGCTTCTCGTTCAGAACTTCAAGCTCCTGGATGATGTTCTGGTTGACCAGGCGGTCTCTCCTCTCCTCGTAGATGGATACTGCGACATGAACAGAGTAGGGGACGAGCTTGCTGAATAGAGGTGATCCGAACTCGGTATGGTCACCAAGATATTCAGTAGGGTTGGCGACCTCTGCAGGAACACGAGCAATGGCCATGTTGGCGCGGTCAAGGATCTTCAGTTCGGATTTCGAGGGGACGTGATCTGGACAAGTCAGTTATTCTGCACCGCCTGGAGCACGAAAATAGCCCGGCCAAAACTTACTCAGGTAGATCAGGTCGTTGTCCTTCTCTGCCCTCTTCAGGTCTTCCTCCACCCTCTTCTTCAGCCCATTCAGATCATCCAGAACAGCTTTGCTCAGGTATCCGCCTCTGCTCTCCTTCAGCCCTTCGTTCACGCATATCACAGCGTCCGTGAGCCGTGCCACTTCCTCGCCGTACTTGCGCTTCTCTAGACAGTCGCAGGCAGCACGGTACTGCGCAGCTGCCGCAAAGTGGTGGTGTTTTGCACTCATATGATGGATCCACGCACTGCTGATCGTCTCGCTCTTCATGGCGGCCTCGCCCGCCAGGTTGTACAGGTCGCTTACCCTGGCAGCAACTTTGGAGATCGAAGCGTCCTTGTAGCCGTCTATTACTGCCTTCTGCCAGAAACACTCCTGACTTTGTGCCAGCTGCAGCTGCATCAGGGATTCCAGGGTTCTCTCGTCCATGTCCTCGGGGGGCGTAGACATCCGCAGCTCGGGTAGGACCACATCCTTCATGTGTTTGCAGACACCTGCGGCCTGGCTGAAATAGTTGGCAGCAGTCTTGAGACCCTCGGTATTGGAGCGATTCGAGGAAAGGGCGAGCTGGGAGTATAGCACGGCGAGGTTGAAGAGGACGCTCATGAGCTCGTACTTGAGGTTGTTCTGGACGAGGGGCCGCTCTGTATTGTAGCCTAGGGCAGGATACCACGTGAAGTCTGCGCCGATCTGCCACAGGAGCACCATTAGTCCTCCGAGACAGATTTCTGACCGGGCAGGGCAAGAGAAGAAGGCGGGGGGGGGGGGAACAAGCACGTACGTCGATAGGAAATTTGCCCGATATCCAGACGAGCTGGGCAGCATAGGCCTGAAGCTTCTTGATGCCGCTGGGGTGGGCCTCGCGGATGTTGACCGCATCCCTGCGGAGGGCATCAATGACCTCGAGGTCATGACGGAACATATCCGGGTGCTGGTCATATTTCTTGGAGATGTACTGGCGGATGGCCGTCGAGAGGGAGAGGTGGGTTGATTTTCGGAAAGGAAGAGAGAGCTGGTTGTTGCTAGGAGGCATGGCTGCATCAGAAGCTGGAAGGAATCAAAAGGATGACCACGCTCTCTGTGTTGGATTCTGCTGCAAGTTGCAACTCAGTTTCTGAACTCACAATGACATGACGGGCGAGGCTTCGACTGCAAGACGCGACGGTTACCCAAGCAGGTTTGTTTGGGCCGTTTAGAGAGAATGACCTCATCCAACCAGCATAAGCTTGCCCTGCCAAGCGCTGTACAGTACTTAGGTGGGGTCCGCCCTGCTGAAATTCAACGCTTACATAAGTCGTACACCGACTGTATGTCCTGCCTGCCTTGCCTTAGTACTCGGTACTTACAGTAAGTACAATGTAGAGCATAAGCTGATTCCACGACAGCCATGCGCATCGAGAGCTGCAATCAGCACCTCCCTTCGAACGGCATCCAGGCTGCCAGCGGTGTGCAGCACTTTTGACTCGCAGCCAACGATGGTCAACCTCATTGCTGAGCTTCTCCTTTGCATGGGCCACAGATTGATCAGCAATCTTCAGTCGGTCGCACCATTTTCTCGCGGACATGATGGTTAGAATACCTGGTTCTTGCTGGTCCTAGAACTTTGACTCCAGACCACGAGATCGCCAGGACTTGGACCCAGCCACGGCTGCGGAAAGGTCTTTGGTCGCCGGCATTTAGATTTCGCTGATGCCCGCCTGGTGCCGACTGTGGCTCTAGAAACCGAGGACAGGCCCCCTCGGTCCCGAGACACACACGTCCAATGACTTGATCTTCGACTTCTGGCGGCGGGTTTAGACTACCATGACGGCGCTGCAGAGATCATTGATTCATTGATGTCCGTCGCAAGCTCTGCATTTACAATTCACAATATCGAAAGGGACAGGCTGGCGACTTGGCTTACATGTGGCCCATCATCGTCTTTTGTGTACCACAGAAATGAAGTTGGAAGGTCAACTTCGAACACAACAGAGGGAGACGCCTTCATTCCCGCCATGAACATGTTCCATCCACGACCGACGACCCCAATGCACTCTTCGGCATCGGAATGTGCTAGTATGTCTCTGTACCGAGACATTGGCGTCTGCTCACTTTCTCTATCCGAGGCTACACGGACAACCGTGAATGCTAAATCGACATGACCCAGGTCCAAAGGGGGTGTCACGGCTGGACCACCCAAACCTCGAAATGTATCTCGCTACTCACTTGGACGTCCTTCCGGGGTCGATCGACGGCCTGGACTGCGGCCAAGTTCGAAACCTTATGAGCACGGGCGTTGCTCGTTCTTAGAGACGGCACACAAGAATCAGCACTTGTCTGTTTCCCGTATCGCCATGATAGGCTCTCCAACGTTCGTTTCGAAGCCGTATTATTTCGCACAAGTGACGGGCACTTACAAGGTCGAGTCGTTACCACCGGGCCCACTGATCCGGAGTCTATTTGTCGCTGGAAGATTGCTGATCTTCCCGATAAAACTAGTTTAGAGACCTTGGGGGCGGGGTCCAGAACCAGCATGTGCCATATTACCTACGGACATCCCCAATGCTTAAGACGACTGCTCACCCATGTCGTGCGATGAGCAAGGCGTTCTTACGTGACAACCGCAGGGAGGAGAACTTCCCCTACGAGGGAGGCTACAAGGGGAGCCTGTGCTGTCACCAGTCCGATGTCACATCAGACGGGCATTTTGGCCAGGCCTGTTACTCTCGAACCCCTTTGTTCGCCAAGCTACCTGGGAGGAACTTCCTCGCCCACTCATATCCCAGGAGCCTCCATTCAGGAACATGGACATAATGTGTCGGATGAAACAACAAGTGTTGATTCTTGGCTGGGAATGACGGCAATAGGCTCAGCTTTCGAGCTCAGCTTTGAACTGACGTTAGAGTTACCATAAGCACCGGGCAGGCCAAGGGCTGGACAACTACCGTCCCTCGGACCCCACTTATGCCACACATGTAAGAGAGCTGCAACTTAGGCCATGTGTTGGGTGACTTCGCCCCCAAGTATTCGGAACCGCTGTACCAGTAAATACAACCTTATTTTGTCGAGTCCGGCTCCTAACCGGCACTTGACCCAAGACCTGGGATTACTGCCAAGCTTGGAACACCCATCATTACTGTTATCGGGCCCGGACATGGCTTTCCACAGAAGGACGCCAGTGGAAATGATTATGGACATCAAAAAGGCCTGAGGGTCTCCCTCTGGCTCACTACCGTTTCATCACTGCTCTATCTTTGCTCTCTACCCAGCTCGATCTTCAGGACAGGTGAAGTCAAGGCCGCACGACTGACTCGCCGTTCAAGATGGCTTTCGACGTGCCGCTGATCCTCCTCTACCTGGCGGTTCCAAGCCTTCTCCTGTCTGCCATACAACAGTTGCTACTACGGAGGGAAAAGAAAGCCGCCAAGTTTCCTGGTCCTCGACAGTTCCCTATCGTGGGCAGGGTCCATGACCTGCCAAGGTTCTCCATGTGGAAGAAGTTCAAAGAGTGGGCAGACATCCATGGACCCATCTACCAGACAAGCATGGGCGGCCAGACCTTTGTTATTGTCTCCGACGAGACCATCGCGGAAGAACTTCTCGTGAAGAGGGGCCACATCTACTCGGGTCGGCCGCAGATCAGAGCCCTCTTCAACCACAAGCAGGGCGTAGGCTACGTTGCCCTCATGGACCGTACTGGTAAGTTCCGTTGCCCATGCTCGATCTGACACCCGACAACCGCCTAGCAACGACTGACCGCCCCTCGCCGCCCGACACTTCAGATCACTGGACGAAGCAGCGCAAGTGGGTGCACGCGGCCATGGCAGACGCCCACAAGCACCACTTCTACGGACACATCGAGGCCGAGACGAAGCGCTACCTCATGATGCTCGCATCAGACCCGATCCGCTTCCTGGACCACTCGCGCGAGCACTGCGGGCGCATCATGTCACGGCTCGCGTGGGATGAGGCCTCGCAGGGGAAGACGAACGGCGAGTCCGCCGAGTGCACCCTTCACTGCATGTCGGTGTCGGGCCCGATCGTGAACACAATAACGCCCCTCTGGCACATCCCGGACCCGTTCAACCCGTGGAAGGCCTTTGAGCGCAGGCGCGAGGCTGCCCAGCGCGCGTGGTGGTCAAACAACTACCGGGTGGCAAAGGAGAAGTTCCGGAGAGGGGAGCTGCCCAAGGACACGTGGGCTTACAGGTACATCGAACAGGTGGCGAGGGAGCAGAACGGCAGCCTCGAGCAGAGCGAGGACCAGGAGACCTTTGCAGCCTGTACCATCGGGTTCTTCAACCTCGTCGGCGTAGTCACCATCGCCGGCCCGCTCAAGTTCTTTCTGATGGCCATGGCACTGCACCCGGAGTGGCAGCGCAAGGCGCAGGAACAAATCGACCGTGTGTGTGGAGATCGCATGCCCTGCGCTGAAGATAGTGCCGAGATGCCTATTGTCCGGGCTCTCTTGAAGGAGACGATCCGGTGGAGATCTGGTGTCCCGCTGGGTAAGCTCATCTCAACACCTGTGTTGCTGTGCTGTGCCCTTTGGTCGCTGAGTAATCGCTGACACCTTTTGCGCTCAACTCCCTAGGCGTGCCTCATCAGGCTGAGCGCGATGATGAGTACCGCGGTGTCAAGATCAAGAAGGACACTATCGTCATGGCATGCGAGTGGTAAGCCTCCCCCCGCCCTTCCCCCCTTGCCTCTCAGTTTTCTAGTGGTGTGGTCCGTTCCCACACAAAACACAAATCCGCTGCATGTGACTACCGTCAAGGTGCGTGTGTCATATAGCCACCTACAGATGAGGTGGTGAGACGAGGTGGTCAGGAACACATGTACCACACTCCCAGATGCACACACCAAACACCACCATCCCATCTCTAACGTAAAGTCTCAAAAACAAAAAAACAGGGCTATCAACCGCGTCGAGTCCAAATATCCAGACCCAGAGACCTACCGTCCGGACCGCTGGCTCGACCCGTCGTTCCCAACATACCAGGAGCCCCTGTCCAGGTACCCCAATTTCCGCGACAGCAAGTTCGGCATGCACAGCTTCGGCTTCGGCCGGCGCAAGTGTCTCGGTATGGACATTGTGGACGACGAGCTCTTCGTGACGGGGGCGGGCCTGCTGTGGGCTTTTAACCTGGGTCAGGCCATTGACGCCGTCACGGGGGCCCAGGTGCCGATTGATGCGCAGGCAACCAACAGCCATGTCATCCTCGAGCCGAGCTGCTTCGAGATGAGGTTCGCGGTGAGGAGCGAGGAGAGGAGGGCACAATTGGTGAAGAACTATGGGGAGGTCGCCGGTGGGCTGAAGGTGTATTGAGCTGGTGGAGGTGTGCGTAGCAGCAGATGTGTTTTCTCTCGTTGACAGAGCAAGCAAGTTTGGATGTCTGGGCAAGTGAGAATTGACCCGAACCGCGCAGCCTCTCTTCAGTCACATCTTGTGTAGTTTTTTTTGTCAATGTTTTGAAGAACCGCCTCAGTCTTCGTTGCATCTGCTCTTCTTCAATTGGAAAAGAAAAGAAAGAAAAAGAGGAAGAAAAAAAACCCATGTAAAATTGAAAGAAGGAAGGAAGAGAGGAATACGAGAAACCCCCACGTTGCTTGTGGCCTTACGCGAGGAGCGAAAGCGAGCCGAGCCTTCTGAAGCCCTTCTGAAGAAAGTCTCGGTTAGCACGTGGAACCTCGCTCTGGCCTCGCTCCTGGGACGCTCCTTCGCCGGAAGCTCCCGCCACGGTGGAGCCCCTCTACAGGTGGCACCCAATCACTGCCAGGCCCCCTCAGGCCTGCAGCCCTGTGAGCCACAGGGGATGATGTCAGTGCTTCGACGAGCCCCTCCAGCGCAGCACTAGAGTAGTACTGCCACAATAACCATCCCACACTATTCATGTACGATTGGGTACGAATCCTGGCACCGCTGGCTGGTGACACACACACACACACACAACCATAGAAACACTCAAGCGCACATGTATATCAAGGTCCAAGCCGCAAGGCCAAGCTCGACTTGCGCGTCCCGGGGCGATCCAGACGCCCCTCTCCAGATACAAGTTTAAATACAACCTCATTGCCCCAGAAAGTCGTCCTTTGCAGCAAACAAGTCGTCCACATTGATTCTCTTTCTTCTTCCTTCATCCCTCCTACCACCATCAATCATCACTTGTGCCACCGTCGCTGCTACTACTCGATATCTTTGTCTATTCCCTCTTTGCAACGACCACTGCCACCATCGACATACATCATCATCATCATGACAGAGAAGAGCCAACCAACAGGTCCGCAGGGAGGCGAGTACTACCCTCCTCCTCCTCCTGGACCTCCACCAGGCCACAACGGTCTGGCCATGCATCCCAGCGACTATCCCATCCCTGAGACCCAGTCCGAACTCTACGACAGCTCTTCTCTTCCTCCGTCTGCTTACCAGCAGCAGCAACAACAGACGCCTCACCAGCCACCTCCTCCCTCCGACGGTGATGGCTCGTCCAAGAAGCCCGGCTGGGGACAGCGATTCGCCGCCATGGGCAACAAGGCCGCTGTGCCTTTCAACGCGCTGGCGAACAAGCTGGGAGCAGAGGCGTTCCTGCCCAGCACCATGGACAAGGAGGTCGAGAAGGCAAGCAGGATATTGAGAGCATTCTGCAGTAAGTCAAAAGAGATGATAATGATGATGATGATCATCATCATCATCATCATCATTATCATATGCATTTTTATTCCAGCGTCGCCACACCAACAAAAGCTAACAAGAGACCGACTTTACAGAGGATGGCATCTACACCGACGCCCAAGCCCCCGAGACAGTCGAGGCACCCACCACCGACGCAGAGGGCAAACCCACCACTGCCCCTGCCAAGCCCAAGAAGAACCGCACCCTCCTCACCATCCCCTCCAAGGTCATCGCCAGGGCCGCCGGTCTGGCCATCTTCACCACAGCCCGCGCCGGCTTCCACATCTCAGGCGCGACGGGCTCTGGTGTCCTCGTCGCCCGGCTTCCCGACGGCAGCTGGTCGCCCCCCTCGGGCATCCAGGTGCACAGCGTCGGGGCGGGGCTTATAATGGGCATTGATATCTATGACTGCGTCGTGGTCATCAATACCCGAGAGGCGCTGGAGGCTTTCACCCAGACGAGGATGTCGCTTGGGTCGGACCTGGCTGTTGTCGCGGGCCCGTGGGGCGCAGGCGGTAGTGTTGACTTTGCGGCTCCGCAGGGCAAGGACAAGGGCAAGGGGAAGGGCAGGAACTCGCCTGAACCACACAAGGAGGCTGTCCAGGAGGCGGATAGCAAGCCTACCACACCCACCATGGCCGATCACAAGAGCCGTGCAGCAGCAGAGGGCGAAGGCGTGCCGACCGTGAACGAGCCCACCGCCACCTCTGAGAAAGCAGCAGAGGCATACGACCAGCAGGGAGCCACTACAGCCGCCACGGGGTCTGCCCAGCGTCCTCAGGCCGGCAAGGAGCGCAAGCCGTCTGCCTTGCGGAACGCCATGAAGCAGCCGACCTACTCGTACGTCAAATCTCGCGGTTTCTATGCTGGTGTTCAGGTCGACGGCACCATCATCACGGAGAGGAAAGACGCCAACGCCGCCTTCTACGGCGGTGCTGCAGTCTCGGTCCAGCAGATCCTCAGGGGTGAGGTGCCCCGCGTGCCAGGCAGGGACAGCTGGGTCGGCCTCGTCCAGCCGCTCTTCGACACCATCAAGGGTGCGCAGGGCTGGCACGGCCGGCAGCATGGCAGCAGCAGCAGCAGCAGCACCTGGGTGAACCAGATGGCGCCTGATCCAAACAGTACCTACGGCATGGGCAACGCACCGGCCGCATACCCGTCCGGCTACGATCCCGTCTTTGACAGGGCGGCGGGGGCGGCGGGCGAGAACCCTCCTCCAAAGCCGCCGCGCCCGGCAGGTGGAAGCAACGTTGCCGATGCCACGGCCGGGGTGGCGGCAATGAACATGACGGGAGAACGAGCAGGATCGCCTGCGGCCTCGACCGCGGGTGAGACGCCTCTGGGGCGGGCCAAAGCTGCTGAGGCCGCGGACGAGGCGAGGATGAACCGCGAGCGGGAGGCGAGGGAGCGCAGGGATCTGGAGGAGCAGATGGCGAGGGAGGGGAGGAACAGCATGGCCGGTGCGCCGCCGGGGTACTCGGAGATGGCGCCCGAGGTGGCATCTGGGGCTGCGTGCGGTGCTCACGAGCAGCCGCCTGCCTATGTGGACGATGGTGCTGCTGCTAGAGCTGGCGCGGGCGATTCCAAGAGTGGTCAGTCGTCATCGTGAGTCTTTTGGTTTCTATGGTAAAGGGGAGTGACCTGGCATTGTTGGTGGTTAAATGCAATGGCGTTGGGACGATACCTGTGCAACTTGTAGACCGCATTGTTTAGCTTTTTTATCTTTATGAACCTGATCTCATTTCCTGCATAAGTATCTATTGCCAATTGTGTACCATTTGACTGACATAGCTGCCGTCAAAATATTTCTCCTTCCCCGGACTAACATCGACACACTGTCACAGCGTCCTCTACTTACTTACTTGAAGCAGGAAACCCTCGTCTTGACTTTGCCCAACTATTTGCTTCGGTAGTACAAAATAAGAGGCACTAAAAACCCAAGACAAAATACTTAAATCATCCTCCCCGTTCAAGCCCCTTGCATGGTTGGTACTGTACGTGTCTCCCCGCCTGCAAGCCTAAATAGGTTCAGACAAGATTGCACTAAGAAACTCATTTCTTTCTCTTTTTTTTTTTAAAAAAAAAAATTTTTTATACTTCCCACCCCATTCCTCCCGTACTTACTTTCCCAGGCCGCCACAATTTTTTTCTTCTTTCCCTGTCACCATCCTGAAAGAAATAAGTGTCTCGGGGAATTGAAAAACAGCCCCGTAGCAGGGGGGAGGGGGGAAGGGGAAGGAGATTGGGCTAATGAGTGGGTTATGTACAGTTTTGACTTGGTTGTATATAGTTAATATCATCTCTCTCCCTAACACGCCGCCGTCGGAAATTAATTTTCAACCCAACTTTTACAATCTGTGCCTGCATGGGCAAGAAAAGATAGCAGCGTTGCTTTTTGTTTCTCTTTTTACTTTATTTCCCCCCCCCCCCCGAATGTGTCCATGGTGAGTTGGGTTGGGGGGGGGGGAGGGGGTGGTTTGACAATCCCATACCTATTTTGGATTTTTCCTTCCTTTTTGCTTGTAGCCGGCGACCAAAATAATCTGTCTGTTTTTTTTTTTGAGACCACATGTTATAATTTACCCAAGAAACTTGGCAACGGCGCATCACCTCCCGCAGCGTCCGTCGAGACGTGGACAGTCTCTCTCTCGACAGGCACGGAACAAGACGACCACAAAAAAAAAAAAAAAACAGCCTCGGGGGAAGGGGAGAGAGAGAGAGGGGGGGGG
>JACWRQ010000400.1:0-37265 GCA_014849955.1 Cryphonectria carpinicola | reverse complement strand
CTGAGGCTATCAACAGGTCTGGCTGTTGGCTGGCTAGTGGGGCCGTGCACGGCCCAGGGCCAGTGAGTCGCTGGCCCTCGCACACGAACACTTTTCATTTTTTATTTTATCTTAACGAGGTGACGAGCTATTGAATTATAATTTGTATACCGTCATGTATCCTACATTTACTCAGCCTAAATGCTATCAATACATTCTGAACACGTCCTCCTCCTCCTTCTCATCAAGATCTAATTCATAGTCGTCCAGATGCTCGTACAGATTGCCGGCGCTCTCCAGTTATTTGTACCAAGAACGTCGAAAATCTTCTTCATAGTCTCCATTGTCTTGACCTGGCAGATCTGGGCATTCTACAGATTATTCGAAAAGACAATGAGGGGCCATTCGAGCAGACAAATGGGTAAATTTGTCTCACGAGGCTCTCTTAGTCAGGAACAAGATTCTTCTTCTCTATTTTGTGTGTATGGTGTGTGTGTTCGCGCGCGCGCGCGTGTGTGAAGAGGTGTAATAAAACCTGGGGTCAAGATTGCGGAGGGACGAAGCGTCATCCGTGGGCCATTTGCAGCAGCTTATTAGAAACAATTTTGATGCAAATGACAAACCGCGCTGACTGCAAATAATACTTGAGAGGTAATAGTTCCTGTGTATTTTCAACAGTCCTCGCTAGTCCATTCTGAGGAAAAGCATTTTCATTTTTTTGTGGGAATGGCAAAAATTTCTCTGCTGGAAGAGGTTGAGGAGAGGGGGTTGGTTGGCTTGTATGCTGACAAGCAACCGGAAGACTACTTAAGTATTGATCGTCTGACAGCGGATGACGAAACGCGACAGGTTTGCGCCAATTTCTTTGCCGGTCTCTTGGTGGTATTATACTTCAGCCTCGAAGGAAAATGTCACACTGGATGGCCGTAGTTATAGATTTTGGGAAAGAAAATGAATTGAGAGGTGCGCTACGGGACGGGGGGAAGGAAAGAAAGGAATGAATAGCCAGATGGCTAAGGCTATCTAGGGTGCCAGCTGCTAGCTGGTGGCCGGGTAATAGAATTTTAGCCCTCGCTCATCGATAACATCTATTTCTCAACGTTGAACTATGAGAGAGTCAGCATGATTACATGAGCACTGGTTGCGATTTTTTGGTATTATGCCTACCAATTTAGACCCTTTGCTAATATCCCAGTAACACTTCCCTCCACCCAAGGCATTGATGACGATGGTTTGCTTGATAGTTGGTCTTGTTTAGCTGCTTGCGCTATCTTGGGGCCTGCCTTTCCCTGTGTGCACCCTTGGTGTTGAATTGGAAATTGATTTGTTTGTTCTTACTGAAGTCACAAGGAAGACATATACACCGCTTCCGGCCTTCTAGGCATTTGCCTCGATAACGAAGTATTATGGCCTGAAAGCTCAAGAGACACATTGGTGGTGGGCCATGCCGGCCTGTTGCTCTGCATTCGTGGTTTGATGTAGTTTAAGTACGCTAGGTAAAGCGCAAGGATGCCAACGAGGAAGGATGGAACGCCAATAGCTATATCGGCTATAGTATCGGTGGAAATAGTCTGGCTTGAAGAAGACATTGAGTGAAAAGAAAAGGTATAATATGCAGAGGTTTTGAGGACTGAACTGAGGTGATGTTCGCTGGGAACTACTGATGAAACTTGAAAATCTATAGTGCTGAGGGTACTCTTGTTGAAAGTCTTAAATCAACTTTGCTAGGTCTCTACACGGGTATGTAAATATATATATGTATTTAATAGTGAGAAAGGGTCCAATAATCTTCCCGACCTATGTGTTGGGAAGATGGACATGAAGCGGGGCTTCGACGCTGCCTCTGAAAAAAGAAAAACCGGGGGGGGGGGGGTCCACATGCATTCGACCTTTGTGCAGCAGCTTACTTAGCATACAGAATTTATGTAGCATATCACCCAAATATAAGGTATTTGAAGAATAAAAGTCCGCTGCATTTTAAAACCAGTTCACCTGAAAGACAAATAAGATAATCCCTACTTGGAAGGCAGCAAATATTAATGCGAATATTATGCGTTCATTTCCGGTTCTCATATTTCTTTCTTTGCCATACACATTTTGCTTTTCATTTTTTGTTTTTATCTAATCGCTTGCCTTCTTTCGATTTTCTAGCTTCTAATCTTTTCATACGCGTTTTAAGTTTGCTAGTACTTTTGCAGAGAACTCTTGCCTACGATATGCGACCTCAATATAGAACTCACAAATCTATTTGAATTTGAAATGGAAAAAAAGAAAGAAAAAAACAGAGTAAAACAGAGAGAGAGAGAAGCAACGGGGATCCAAAACCGCGAACGGAGAGAGCGAAGGTGGATATGAGAGGGAAAAAGAAGACGATGACCCTATGATTCCAGCATGGAACTTTGAAAGAGTTGGTGCTTGAATCGTTCCCGTAAAGAACGAGAAAACACAAGCGAGAAGCAGAGGACAAGTGCGTAATCCTCGCTTCGATCCTTTATACGGACATATGTTTATATAGATCCAAAGCAAATTTTTATTACGTGCTCATCCTAGCACTACGGGGCGAAGTCATTCATATCATGTACGGAGTTGGTACAGCTCCGCTATGGAGCTGGGTCCGAAATTTGCCCAATGAGCTACTGTCACCCCAGTGCAGCGCATTGGCGATTGCTTTTGCGACAGCTACCTTCAGCTTTTTCTTCTTGGCAAAGGGTGAGATGTCGGTTTCGATTACGGTCGGCGGTGGAAAATTTGATCATAGTCACCAGGAGAATTAGACTTATCCCGGAATGAGGATATGGCGTCTAATCCCACTTGATGGATCAGCATAGATATGAAGTTCAGCAGGCAACATTAGTACCACCTTTCTTTCTAGATTTAGCAATTGGTAGAGTCCACCACGAAGAGAAAATACTAGCAGCTTGTTACTACAGAGACAGGAACACGAAAAAACGGAGGCAGGGAAACGGCAAAAGTACAAAAAGAGAAGATGAGCGACGCCCCCATGATTCGAACATGAGTTTCCGAAGAGATTCATAGTCGAATCAAAATAGGATCTACTTTTTTCTACTTCGCATTTCCAGTTTCCCATCGCTTATGCATCCTTTGCTACTATTCTATCTCCTCCAAGATTATTCTCGTGCTTACTGCTAACGACATAATAAAAGCATTATCACAGCATAATCCAAAGCATAGCAGTAGCATCTCGATGTCATTTGTATTATTGTGGATAGCATAAGAGGCCGGGGATATAGAATAGCCGAGTGGATCATTAACTATGTGCAGGTTATCTTGTATAAGGCCTTGTGAATTCTGGATAGTAAGAGATATATAGGGGTTAGTTTTATATATTAGCTGAGCGAGGCATGAAGGTTAGGATATATATATGATCTAAGATCGTAATAGTACTTATTAATCAATTATGAAGGGCTGGGCAGTAATGAAAAGAATTTATTCTGCTTCTTAGGTATATTTTTTTGTTTAGCTTCAAGCACTGAAGTCTTACGGGTTGGTTGCTTTATGATTTGGCTTGCTAATGTCCCGCTGAAAGTATGCAATGTCTTGCCTAATTCAATCGGCTTCTCATCATCTATACTATCGTTATTATCACTTCATTAATCAGTGTATCTATATGAGTTTCACCTACTGTATCCGTGTAAGTGAAGGATGTAAGGTGGCCGCAGAATTGAGCCGAGTTTTGATCTCCCCCTTGAAGGTTGATGTGACACCCAGGTATCCCAACGGCGCGGTTTCACGGCGCAGTATCAGTCAATAAGTCATTAATACTGAAGAATCTTCTTTCCTAGCGCCCCTCGCATTCTTTTCGATGGCACCTGTCATTCGCCCGGTGAAGTTCTTGTTAAGAGCCGAAGTTATCTGGTCTCCAATAGTAGTTCCCAAATATCACTAACAGGTACCTGATATGTGAAATCAACTCCACATATTACGTGTCAGGCAGTAGCTATTCTAAGACTTCGCAGAGGCGACATTACGATGTTGTCAAGAAAAGATAAAACAAAGTAAGAAACACCACCTGAGAAGGGGAAAAAAGGACAAATGAGCGGGCGTGCAAGAGCCAGTAAAGATATCCTCATAATCTCGGTCAAAATGAGATAGTAGCTACTTCAAGCGTCGACCTAGCCTTGAAAATTCCCTTCAGAAACATCGGCCCGCACGCTCTGCGTCGACGCGGCGGATGAGTGGCGTCTCTAAAGCGGCGAATTTTGGGAGCAGGCAGAGATTTTTCACTCGAAGCATGGTCTAGTATTTCTCAGATATAACTAATATTGATACTCACAAGTAGGATAGCTAAGATCTTCGCTAGGTACCAGGGGTAAGGCTTGTCATCTTGTTGGTCTAGTGTTGGACGGAGGTTTTGTTTCCGAACAGCATATGGCTCTGGACAAGAAGATCAACAAGCTGAAGGCCGCTACTCAGATGCCATAAAAACAACACCAGAAAAGGTCTATCGCCGTTTGAAGGCAAGTAGGAAATTGGACAGGATAGCGTGAAAGATATGGCGCCAAATAGTCACTAGAAGCTGTGGGACCCGTGCACGGACCACATGGACGCGCCTTATTGCTGCGTCTACTCAAATGGATAACCAGTGTTAGCTTTTTTCCTATACAACCAACATAAATCAACGTCCGTTTTCAAACCGTTTGGTCCCACTGTTGCATCCTGATTTCCTGTGGGTGGTGATCCCATCTCACAAAGCCCAATCAGTCTTCACTATAGATGTAAAGCGCTTTAGTAGTTTCCCATCTGATAACAAGAATAGAATAACTGCTGCATATCTGTCGATGAACGGTATTTCCCTTGAGCAGTAATGGGGTCCTCACGCAATCATCGAAAATATGTACCTCTAGATCTGGAGTGCAGTCATCCACGAATTTGATTTTCTTTTAGGAGGGAACTCGTCTATCTTGCTAGCATCGATTTTTTTTTGTTTTTTTTGGCTACGTTTATGAATCATCTTTCTGAAGTCACACTAAATTTTTGAACTTGAGGACTTAATTCTACTAAGCCTACAATTCGTGCGCAGATCAGCACGACAAATTTGGCCTAAAAGAAACCATTTAAAACCATCCGCCTAAACGCAGTCGCTATCATTTACTTCCAAGGTTCGGGTGCTCGCCAGTCACGCCAATAGCCGTGTGGGTTTCTCATAAAGGTAAGGCTCTTGATACTTGCAAGCTAGTTGGGCCACAGGTCTACAGTATGTATGATGCAGAGACCACTGAGATTTGAGCTGGCGAGTCACCCCGAGTTTGGGGCCCGCACACATCAATTATAAATTGAATCTTTTCCCCATGCAGATTCAGTCAGCCTCAAGATCCTTCCGAAGTTGTGTTCGCCTGGGCAAGTAAGTGGGAGACCTATATAAATATTCCTCCAAAGCTTTGCTGTTCAGTTCTAACATTCAATAATCATCCAACTCCCGCGGACATCGTAAAATAATCGCTGATGTTGAGCCGCCACGGTTGCAAAGCTAAGTACTTACGTACATATTTGGAAGTGCGCTAGGACAAGCTCTATTCTGCCTCATCGCAGGACCACTTCCGTCGTGACTAACTGAGTGTCCTAGGCACATTACGAGTCAGCTACATGGGGGATTAGGTTTCCGAACAGCAAGACTTTCCAGAGAGACAGCAAGTGCTGGGCAACCCACCGTCAAATGGAGAATATGATGAGATGTCATTTGCGGCGATCTATTGTATCGCTACCGCTATCTCTGCAAATACTTCATGAATAACCGCTATGTTGCAAAACGCAAACGAGAAAAGCTAAGTGATGAAAGGTTCTCGTTCACCAGAGATTTCCCCCACCCCCTGATACCTGATCGACCTCCGACCAAACACTATATTCCAAGGCGCCTTATCTTCAGCCGTGTGCATCATACCTTAATGGAATTCAGGGGCTTCTCTAGGTCCGACGTGCAAGTGCTTCTCGGAGTTCATCCAGTGGTCGGAGGCAGCACGATTGTGGAACAATCTGAGGCCGAACACAGTCAATCTTTGCAATCGAGAGTTAGCTATACATTTGCGACCCTGTTGACTCACCACACTCGCAGCCGAGACATCATAAATTCTTGGGCCTTTGACTTGTAGTGCATGCTGAAGAGGTAGTGCATGGTGCATTGCGGGCTTCCTATTCTTGGGACAATGTTAACTACTTCACTGGGTAGGAAGGCCGATGATGTAAGGCGAAAGGAACCTGGGTGATTACCTTGTTCTATTGCCACACTCAAAGCTGAGGCCTGGCTGCTCGTGATTTCCATTGATGGGCTTGATGGCCAGTGCTGCGAGTATCATCGGTTAGCCAAAAGCTGCCGATAACCAGTTTTCCCTCAAAATAATGCAGGTCTCCTCATTTTGGTGCTCCAATCGGAAAGTCGTGACATTTAATTAATCAGGGGGAAAACTGGCCTCTTGTTCAAACCGCCATCATCAAATGGATTGCCAATGATGAAGTCAGACTTCTCTCGGGACCGGACGTCGATCCCGAGCGGCATGAGCGCATGGAAATAGCCATGACAAGACGAAGACGACTGAGGCACTCCGGACACTGTTGAGGGAATATCGCGAAGGCTCGAGTACCAATTAAGTGATGCGTTGCAGACCTGAAAGGGGTGTAGGCGTGGCATTCATGGTAGCTATGTCCAAGCCAAGAGAAAATGAAATTGGGATTCAAAGAGAGCAAAAACTGCAGAGATCATTGGTGAGTCTGGGGATAAATGGGAACGATGAAGTAGAGTCTTCGTTATGTGGTAGCATGGGCCTATACGAACAAAACAGACATCAGCACGAACGAATGATGGCACAGACATACCGAGTAGCATGGGAAGGCATCATCTATGCAGCCTCCATGACACTGACCAGGAGAAAGATGAGCAGAGGAATATCAAATGATGCAGAGACTTTGGAAGCAGCTGGGTAGTGATGCAGAGAATGTATTGATCAGACAGGGACAGAAAGAAGTAAAGAAGTCTGGGATTGTGACTGGACATAAACAGATGTGGCCAAGTTATATAAGAGATGGGAGGCAAATCTTTGTAATAATGGGCGATGGTGTTGAGATTCGGTATTATGAAGAGGAAGAAGAAGAAGAAGAGCTGAAAGACGAGCGCGAGCAGGAATTCCATTAATAAAAAACAAGCAGAGAGACGTAGGTAGCTCTTTATGTGATGCCGAAATAGTTCCTATGGCTGTTACCCTCTGTTATATTGTCGGGATCCAGCAGGAACCTACTAGCGGCGAAGCATAGGGGCTACCTCTTTGGGAAGCCACCCCTATTCGAATATCAGTCAGGTCTACATTCATACCTCTCGAACCTGCCATGCGGATCTGTCTCGCGTCAGATCGACGGGGCACTTGCCCGTAATTTTCCGATATCTTGCGGGCACAAGCACATAATATCGAGCCTGTAGACATAGAGGGACCTATTGACAAAGAGATTAATTAGGAAATCGATATCTATAGGGACTACTATGACGACTTCGCTGCCATAAATATGTACCTGAATGTAGCCTGAAAATCTTAGTTGTGAGCCAGACCTTGAGTGGCAAGCAGCTTGATAAATCTAGCAACAAATGAGCCTCCTTACAAGGTAGACTTAAGTATAGCATCTGTATTTGATTGATTTTAGGTAAGGTTATTGTGAATCGCAAGTTACTTGTGGTTCACAAGTGTACTATAGTTCGGATTATATGTTCAAATCATTGTATGCATCTATATATTGTAAGTTCTGGAATGTAAATATCGTAAAAGACTATGCAAACTAATTTTTTAAATGCATAGAAGGCAGATTTCGAGCTTGTTGGTGCGCTTAAGATTACGAGACCCGTTATAGGAAAAGATTAGTCTTGGGCCCTTCGAGTTTGATATGGGATATATAGAAGAAGATGGGATCATAAAGATTTCCAAACGATGAAGCAAAATAGACGAGAATGACGATTAGACTGTTCTATAAGCTATATATGGGGGCTGGGTGTTGAAAAGACCATATGAGGCCCTGCAGAAAGAAACTAAAGGGCAGAAACCAACCCATCCAATACGTGTTTGTAGAGATTGGAGTTTGCGCATGCCATGCGTCAGCACCACATTGTGTTCAGAAACTGAATAATGATACAAAATGCAATACATGGCTTCGAAAGCTAGTAATAATAAAATAATGCAGGCATGATTCGAATATGCGCCTCTGAAGCGAATTATTATAACCTATCCAATACGCCGGTTACGAAACAGGTTACGAAAAAAGTTACATGGAATAATAGTCTAGAGATGCTTATATTATCCAGGGCTAGGGTTTTAGGCTAATTAATCAGAGGGGATTAGTATCAAAGCTATTCATGCTGTAGACCTTATACTGGCCTGATACTGGATCCTACTTAGTATCTGGTTTTTCCTTTGGCCCGTTGTTCCCATAGCCTGTTTCCGTGGTCTGCATGTTGGGTAGCAATGTCAACAGAAAAATGGTACACCTAAATGGCCAGCCACTACCATATGTTTCCTGTACCAATCGTCAGTGTTTGAATTTGATGAGTTTAATTTATCCTTGAAGAGCATAATAATTCTAGTTATAGAAGCAAGGGGGGGAAATAATTTCGTTACAAATTGGTTAAAAAAATAAAATAAAATAAAAAGCACTGCATAGTAAATCTTTTTAAGTGCCCTCAGTCCTCAGATCTCGTTGCAAGCCCTATTGAAAATGGCTGGCGAGACCCTAAGGAATTTGTATATTGATAGTTATATTAGGATAATGAAACATTGAAAAAAGCTGCATAGGAAGGATTTGATGCTTTATCTACGAATATAATCAATTAGTGGATTGGTGAAATACCTGAAATACCAGAGCTGTGCATAGAAAATAAAGATAGAATTACACATACACTCTGGTAGTCTCAAAGGCAGTGAACACTTGCATTCAGACTTCAGTTACGTTTCCGTATTCAAGGCCTGTACTTGTGCCCACGAGTAGGTAAGTACGGATAAATGGTGAAGAGTTAGGAAGATTCCGCTTTGAGCCTGGATATTTTGAAACGGAAACCATCTACGCAGTGTGTGCGAGGGCCAGTGAGTCACTGGCCCTGGGCAGTGCACGGCCCCACTAGCCAGCCAACAGCCAGACCTATTGATAGCCTCAGATAGTTAGGCCTCGCAGCTTTTTCTCTTTTCTTTTCTCCTCTCTTCAGCGCACTTCAATATAAGCCTTTTTCCCCTCGCATATATTATAAAAAAAAAAAAAAAAAAAAAAAAAAAAAAAAAAAAAAATGAACACCCCTAAAATGCCCTGTAATCTGATGCTTAGATTGACGACTGAAGAGCTATGTACAATGATCTATCTACTAGTAGTAATGAATATGATTCTATATGTTCCACCTGGTATCAGTATATGATGTGATGCTTCAAGACTAGGCAGGAGAGAGAATTTGTCGGTGGCTAGGCCCGGTAGAGACGGCGCCTGTAAGCTCGATTCCATCTTAGATTTCTCATGAACAAACCCTAAGTCACCGATGCGTAGTCTTTGACAATTTATACCTATGCTATTGCTACTTAAATGACTCAAACATTTGCAGGAGATACTAATCCTACTATATTGTTGAGGAACTATGAGGGTGCACTGTATCTGCTACCGGGATTACTAGCGATGCCGGTGGTATATCTGCGGGCTGTGATTTGTTTAGGCATATATGCCCTGATTTATACTAATAAAGTTGTATATCTATGCATAACTTTCCCAGGTCGACTCCATATCCGATCTGCTGTGCAATATGTTCTCCTATTTATCTTCAGGTGGCATAGGGTTAACACTCTTTGGCAGTTTAACAAGAATGTATTGAATAAGAGTTGCCTGAGGCTATGGAGGATAGCATGTCGTAGTAGAGACTCTAAGGAGACTGGGCTTTCCAATACCTGATTCCCTTAAGCTTGCTAATAATTCCAGATTCCGTTTACCGATATAATGCTAGCCCCCCTATTAAACTATATAAGATGTATTTCTGATTATGAAATATAGCATATAGTTAGGAAAGGCTGGCTTGCAGGATAAAACTTGGATAACTATCCTGCTTCTTATTACTAGCTTTCCAAAGATTAAAGCACTTTGCTTTGCGAAATCTCTATTCAAATCCTATATATCGAGCTATAGTGTTGTGATAGCTAGTGCAGTGGCTCTTAGGATATAGAGTGAAGTGAGTCTTGGGTCTTTATGCAACTATAAGGATATCACCCCCTTTGAATTTCTTTCGGACAGATAGCAATAATGGATATCCTTTTCTTCTCTTTTCGATTTTAAACCCTCTGGATAGGTCTAAGGCAGGTTTTTCACCCTGCTCTTGAGCCTGTGTGGCCTTTGTTTGCTGTTCTCTTTTGTATACGCATGCTTAGGTTGCACAAGCCCTTGCCTATTGCTAAGGCATCTATTCCTTCTATGATAGAGCTTTAGTTCTGGTCTAATAGTTTCTCTTATTATAGCCTAGAGAGATATTCTAGGCTCTGAAGATAATAGAATAATTATATAAAATTAAATATTATTAATATATAATGCTTTAATTAATATATTAAGAAATTTTCTAATTTCAGCTTTTAATAAGCTTCAGTATATATTATTGCGATTATCTTTATTAAAGCTATCCAGAGATCTTAAATGCAATTTTATATCTTGCTATATTAATTATAAATAATAATAAACTAAACAGAATAATTTATAATTATTTATTATAGCTATTGCTTGCTAATAGCATATATACTATGCTCCGATGTTATAACCCATCCAACATGCAGGTCACAGAACAGGCCCCGCTAGTGAAGGAACCAGGTATCATGATTCAACATCAGATAGCCATTAGGGATTATGTAAGCAAGGGTTAGGGTTGGATCACAACAGAAAGAGTGAGCCACTCACTGGATCACAGTGAGCCAGGTGAGCCACTCACTGGATCACTAAGGCACAAATCACAGTAAGCCAGGTAAGCTATACTAAAGAGCTAGATATATAAGGATATATTCATTACTATTAGATAGATTATTATATATAGCTCTTCAGTTATCAATCTAAGTATTTATTTATTATATACTTGAATAGCCCCAAAAACAGTGAATACTTATACTCTCATCAGAACTTATATATTTCCATATTTAAGGATTTACACTTTGATATCACTCTTATTAGTATAAATCCAATTAGTATTTAGGAATCTCAGAATTACTGCAATGCTTATTATATTTTGACAACTCTTATTCAGAAATAATTCAATATATACCCCTTGAATAATATAGAAATATAATAGCTCCTTAAACCCTAATTAGATTTATTAGTAGTAATGCTATTAACTTTATTAATCAAATTGAAGCATTTATAAAGCATATTAAGGAATTCAAGAAATAGAAGTTAAATAGCAAGGAATTCTATTATAAAATGAAAGCCTCTGCGCCTTATAATAGAGAATATTATATTCTCTAGGCTTTCTTAATCTAGTGCAAGGCTTATTTTCACTATAAAGAAAAGAAGTTTCTGAAGAAGGCTAATAAGATTATTTTCGCTAGAATTAAACTCAAAGGAGATATATTCACTTAGTTTAAGCTTACTTTTAGAAACTACTTCGAATATAATAAGTCTAAATAGAACAAGAATACTAAGCATATTTTTAATAATTTCGATAATTTTGAATAAGTATTCAAAGATATTTTCAGTAATATAAATAAATAATGCAAAGCTAAATAAGAGCTTTTTAAGCTTAAGTAAACTAAATCTGCAGCTAAATATACTATAGAATTTCGAAAAGCTTTTTTATACTTATAGTAGGATAATATAGCTCTTATTATCTAATATTATAATAAATTTAAGGATAAGATCAAAGATAATCTTATATATATAGAATAATTCATAAAGCTAGTAGATTTCATTATATTTGCTATAAAAATTAATAATAGATAATATAAATATAGATTAGAAAAATAAAGGAAAAGCTATATTCTCTGGACTATATATATCTAATTTAATATAGGAAAGAAATACTAGTATAATAAAGAATCTAGTAACTAGAGATGCCTAAGCATAGCCTATAGTAGAATAATATATGCAGAATTAATAGAAATTAATGCAATTTATTAATATAAATAATAATAAATAAATAGTAATATCAAATGCTTTAGTTGCAGAAAGCATAGCTATTTCGCATAAGAATATTAATAACCTAGAAAACTATAATAGCAATCTATCCTAGAAAAATAATAGATAAATATAGCAGAATAACAAATCAATATTCTTATATAATATATAAACTAATATATTTGTATAAATATTAAATGCTAGATCTACTATATATCTAAGATAATTTGCAAATATTGCGCTAATTATCTATAGCACTTAACAAATCACTCTAATCTTAATCAAAACTCAGAGCAAATAATAGATTTCAATTATTGCTAACTATCTTAGATAGCTTGCTATAATAATCAATATATATTATATTTTAGCAAGAAAAAAGTATTAGAATAATTCCCTAAGCAATATAGGAAAGCAGAATTATGCTATAAATAGGTATTTAGCAATAATAATATAAATATTTCAAATACTATAGAATAAATATTCAGAGAATATTTATAAGAATAATAACTAGCTAAGCAACTAATTAGCAATTAGGAAATAGAATTATCAGAAACCTTTAACTATAACTATATTATAGCAAAATTAGAATAAAGCCTATAGCAAATCCTCAATCTAATAGATAAAGAGAAATAATAATCTCAGGCTATATAATTTAATACTAAATATTAGATCCTAGGAATTCCTCTTAGATAGATAATTATTAAAATTCAATATTATAACTAATTAACCAAAAATAGAGAAAATCTCAGGATCTCCTTTAAGCATCTTTATTATTATAATATAGGATAAACTTTATATATTTTCTATAATTATATAATCTATCTATCTAATAAAATTAGCAATAATTAGTTTCTAATCAAGCTAAAAAGAAATAAGCCTATAATTTTCTATATCGAAGAAAACCTTAGATTCAAAGTTAAAATCAATTAATAATCAAGCTATATAATTATCAGATTATTAGAATAATTTTCTATAGAATATATTATTAATAAGAATAATTAGCAGAATTATTTATATGAAAACTATAATATCTATAATCTCCAGAAATTCAAGGAATAATATTAGAATAAAAAGCTCTAAGAAATTATAATTAAAGAATTTAGAGAATAGAACTAAGAGGCAAAAGAAGCTTTTAAAGCTCTAATATTATATAAAAAGTATTAGAATAAAGCTAAAAGATTAGCTTAATAAGCAGCAAGAAATGCTCTAAAAGAATAGAATTGCTTATAAAGGATAATAGATAATTAGAACTAGAGATATAATCTCTCTATGCAACTCTAGAAGCTGATATAGCATATATAATATTTAAAGCAGAAATTAATAGAAAATAATATAATATATTATTAGATAATAGCATATAAGGAAATTTTATATTTCTATAAATTATTAATAGAGATAAGATTCTATAGTATAAGAAGATAGAGATTTATATATTTAGAATTATAAATAGAATAAATATCAATTATAGCTAAAATATTATTAATATAGAGATTAATTATCTATTAATTATAATCTATAGCAAAATAATTTCTATTATATTAGATATTATAGAAATAATATAATATAAGCTGATATTAAAAATATTATAGCTTAGGAAGCATAATTCTCAAATTGATTAAATTATTAGCTAAATCTTATAGGATAATGCTATTACTTATAGAAAAATTATAATTAATAGCAAAGAAATAGATTTAATTATTAAAGTATATTCAAAGAAAGAAGCTTTAAATAAATCTACAAATATCTCTAAATTAGTAGAGCTAATACTTTATAGAGAAAAATCTAGTAATAATAAATCTGCAAAGATAATACTAGGATATTAGCAGATTAATATAATAATAAATATATGCAAATCCTTAGAAATATAATCTAGCTTAAAGCAATAATAGAAATATAAACTCTAGAATTACAAAGAAATCTTATAATTAGAAGCATTAGATATTATAAAGAAATATAGAAGCTAAGCAGAATATAATATTACCTCTAATCTATAAAAAAGGCAAGTAGTAAATAAAAGAAAAAATGCTTAATAATATCTTCTATTTCTCTAGATAGCAGAAATAGAGAAGAATAAACTAATATTAATATTTGCTAGAATACTATAAGAATATTATAAATTCATGAAATTATTCTAAGGAAAATTAGATATAGAATTTCTAGAATATAGCTTATATAACTATAAAATACTATTAAAGGAAGAAATTTAACTATAATTTTTCTCTATTTATAGCTTTAATAAAGCAAAGCTAGAAATATTCAGAGAATATCTTAATAAGAATCTGAAAAAAGGATATATTAAACTATTATAATTATTAGCAGAATATCTAATCTTATTTATACTAAAGAAAAATGGAAAACTCTGATTTTATATAGATTATAGATAGCTTAATAATATTACTATTAAAAACTAATATTTATTATTACTTTTCAAAGAAATCAGAGATAGATTATAAGATATATAATAGTTTATAGCATTAAATCTCAAGGAAATATATATGCATATCTATATTAAGGAAAAAGAAGAATAGAAAATAGCATTTAGAATTTGCTATAGATATTATAAATATCTAATTATGCTTTTTAGATTAATTAATATATTAGTATTTTTCTAGGAGATAATTAATTATATTTTCTGTGAATTCCTAGATATTATATATATTATTTATCTTAATAATATCTTTATCTATTCTAAGATCTTTATAGAATATAAGCAGGATATATAGCAAGTATTCCAAATATTTCAAAATATATATCTTCTAATAGAACTAATGAAAAATTATTTCTATATTTAGAAAATCAACTATTTTAGATATATAATTAAGCTAGAATATATTAGAATGCAGAAAGATAAAATTTAGGCAATTAAAGATTAGTCTAAACTAAAGAATATCAAAGATATCAAAGCATTTCTTAAATATGCTAATTTCTATAGATAATTTATCAGCAAATATAATAATATTGCATAATTATTTATTAATCTTACTAAAAAGAAAATATTATTTATATAGTAAAAGAAAGAAAATTAAGCTTTTAATATTATCAAAGAACTAGTTATCAAAAATCTAATATTAGAAGAATCAAATTCTAATAAGAAATATAAGCTCTATATAAACTTATTGAATTATATATTTAGTATAAAACTTAACTAATATAATAAATAGAGATAATTATAAATAATTGCTAATTTTTCAAAGAAATTCAATAAACTAGAATTATAATATGAAATATTAGATAAAAAACTTATAGCTATAATAGAATTATTCAAAGAATAAAAATATTATCTTATAAGTGCTAAATATATAATCAAAATATTCTCGAATTATAAGAATTTCACTATATTTATAATAATAAAAAATCTCAACTAATAATAAATAAGATAAGCAGAATATCTATCTTAATTCAATTTCAAGATTATCTATATCTAAGGCAAAGAAAATGCTAGGGCAGATGCTCTCAGTAGAAAAGCAGATTATCAGAACAAAATCAAAGAAGAAATTCAGAATATCTTCGCAATTAGCAAAAACGAAAATCTTATCAATATATATAGAGAACTAGATATTATTCTCAGAATTAAATACTAAAGCAAAGCACTAGAATAGATAATATCTATAGAATAAAATAAATATATCAAAGAAATATATAGCATATTAGCTTATAGATATTAAGAAATTAAGATAATATATAAATAAATCAGAAGATATTAGGATCTTTTAGAATTTAAGAAATAAATTACTAAAATTATTAAAAAATATAATAATTGCAATAAAAATAAAGCAAACTAATATAAACCTTATAGATTACTATAATCTCTATTAATATCTAATATTATATAGCAATTTATTAGCTTAGATTTTATTATTAAGCTATTTCTCTTATAAAAATCTTTAATTAAAGTATAATATAATAGCATTTTAGTAATAGTTTGCAGATTAAGCAAATATATATATTTTACTTCTTATAAAGAAAGCAATATATTAGAAGATCTTATATATATATTTCTTAGAATAATTATAAGCAGATATAGCATATTATAAGAAATTATCTCTAATAAAGATAGGAAATTCGCATTCAAATTTTAGATCTTACTTATAAAATAACTTAGAGCAATATAATAAATATCTATAATATTCTACTCTGAAATAGATAGATAAATAGAATAAATAAATCAGATTATTAAGCAATATCTATAAAGCTATATTAATTAGAAATAGAATAACTAAGTTGAATTATTACTATTAGCAGAATTCGCATATAATAGCGCAGATATAAATATTACAGAAATATCTCTATTCTATATACTCTATAGATATAATCTTATAGCATATTACGAGATAATATCTAGCAGATAGGCTAAAAAAGCAAATAGAAAAGCTATAAGATTAAGAGAAATCTATAGAAATCTCCAGAAAAAGATCGCAGAAGCAAGAAATACTATAATATATTATGCAAACTCCAAAAAGATTAAAAGACTAATCCTATAAAAGAGAAATAAGATCTACTTGCAATATAAAAACATCAAAATAATATAACTAAGCAACAAATGAAACTATAAGAAACTTGGACTATTTCAAATTTTACAAAAAATCTCCCTAGTCAACTACGAACTTGCAATTCCCTATAAGCATTCACTGAAACCCTAGAATTATCATAAGAACAACCCTGATAAATGCAATAGAAGCATTACTTTATATCCTCTATTATCTTGCATTTAAACCTCTTCGAAATACAAAAAAAGCAAAGCATAACTTTATAATCTTGAAGATTAATAATCAAAGAAAGTTGGAGATATTATTCGGATTTTCGAGAAAAGGATTTTTCAACTCTATTTAATATAATGAATTAAGAAGGCATAATCACATATATGAAGAATTTGCTAAGATATTTACAGAAGATTATTGAGAATAATAACTAATAGGAGAGAGATAATATTATAATCTATCTAATATGCAGATTACAAAATAGGCTTTGCTAATAAAAGGATTAGATATTATAATCTAATATCAGATAGCTATTAGGGATTATATAAGCAAGGATTATAGTTAGATTATAATAAAAAGAGTAAGCTATTCACTGGATTATAGTAAGCTAGATAAGCTACTCACTAGATTATA
Organism: Cryphonectria carpinicola; assembly: GCA_014849955.1. NCBI lineage: Eukaryota > Fungi > Ascomycota > Sordariomycetes > Diaporthales > Cryphonectriaceae > Cryphonectria > Cryphonectria carpinicola. The sequence goes on along the minus strand of JACWRQ010000400.1, from coordinate 20,067 downwards.
GTAAGCTAGGTAAGCCACTCACTGAATTACTAAGGCACAGATTATAGTAAGCCAGATAAGCTATACTAAAAAGCTGGATATATAAGAATATATTTATTACTATTAGATAGATTATTATATATAGCTCTTTAATCATTAATCTAAATATTTATTTATTATATACTTGAATAGCTCTAAAGGCAGTAAATATTTGCACTTTTATCAGAATTTATATATTTCTATATTTAAGGATTTACACTTTAATATTGCTCTTATTAGCATAAATCCAATTAGTATTTAGAAATCTCAGGATTACTGCAGTGCTTATTATATCTGATAAGATATTGATAATTTAGTATTTCTATATTTTCAAAGTCTGTACTAATAGGTTCGAGGCCTTTAATGCGAACTTCAGAAGTATAGAAGATATATACAGACAGTGGCCTTTCTATAGTGGGCGCCTGCAAATATTATTCGATAATCAGCCAGAAATTATCCTTAAGCAATGATGCATTGCCCTGTGCATTTGCATGTATAGCCGAAGGTATTACTGTTTAAGCAGACTGTGGTATTGCTATCTGAGCTGGCTGCAGTGTTGCTTGAGCAGTTTCAGAAGAAGGTTGTAGTATTATCAGAGCAAATTGCTGCTGCATTGCCTGATTAGGCTGTGATAGTTTCTGGTTAGGCTGTGTGTAATAAGCACTGCAGTAATCCTGAGATTCCTAAGTACTAATTAGGTTTATGCTAACAAGAGCAATATCAAAGTATAAATCCTTGAATATAGAAATATATAAATTCTGATGAAAATGCGAATATTCACTGCCTTTGGAGCTATTTAGTTATATAACAAATAAATACTTAGATTGATAATTAAAGAGCTATATATAATAATCTATCTAATAGTAATAAATATATCCTTATATATTCAGCTCTTTAATATAGCTTATCTAGCTTACTATAATCTATGCTTTAATAATCTAATAAGTAGCTTATCTAGCTTACTATAATCTATGCTTTAGTAATCTAGTAAATAGCTTACTTTTTCTATTATAATCTAATCCTAATCTTTGCTTATATAATCTCTAATAATTATCTGATATTAGATTATAATATCTAGTTTTTTTACTAGTAAAGCTTATTCTATAATCTATATATTGGATAAATTATAATATTATTTCCCTTCTATTAGTTATTATTTTTAATAATCTTCTGTAAATATCCTAGCAAATTCTTTATATATGTGATTATGCTTTTCTAATTCATTATATCAAATAGAGTTGAAAAATCTTTTTCTCGAAAATCCGAATAATATCTTTAATTTTCTTTAATTATCAATCTCCAAGATTATAAAATCATACCTTGCTCCTTTTATATTTCAAAAGGGTTTAAATATAAGATAATAGAGAGTATAAAGTAGTGCTTCTATTGCATTTATTAGGATTATTCTTATGATGATTCCAGGGTTTTAGTGAATATTTATGAGTTCTTTTCTAGGGATTTCTTATTGCTATTTCTCTTTCTCTCTTTTTTTTTTTTATTTTTGACTTTGCTATAATATCTCATATTACTATTAAGCTTAATTGCTTAGATTAGGAAAAGCTGAATATAGAGAAAGCTTTTCTTAAGCTTTAGTCTAAGTTAGATAAGGCAATAGCTTATCTAATGCATTTGCAGAAATAGAAGTATTCTCTATGCAACTAAGATGCAAAAATAATTAGTTAGAGCTTATATTCTCTAGATAAACTAGAAGAAATAGAGCATTAGAAAGAGAATACTTATTATATTGCTAAATCTAAGATTATAGCTAAAGTATAATTATAGAATGCTTTTGATATAATAAACTAGAATAGCATTTTAGAGAATAAAAGTATTACTAGGAATATAAATGCTAGTTTTAATCTTTCTACTAATATTTATAATAATTGCTTAGTAGAGCTTTTCTAGTTATTTATTTTCTAATACTCCCTAATTAAATCATTGCTAATATTAGCTAGTTTTTCCTATAAGTTTTCGCTATAATTATAATTTCTCCATTTTATAAGATATTAGTATTCTCTTTCTTATTTTTATATATTTAATATCTATTCTACTTTATATTATCATTTATCTAATTCCAGATTAATATTATATACAAATTCTATATCTACTAATGCTGATTTGAGAAATAAGATATAGAAAACTAGATATAGTTTCTTATAGAGGATTGCAAGTTTATAGTTGATTAGAGAGATTTTTTATAAAATTTGAAATAATCTAAATTTCTTATAATCTAATTTATTGCTTAGTTATATTATTTTAATATTTTTATATTGCAAGTAGATCTTATCTCTCTCTTATAGAATTAATTCCTTAATCCTTTTAGAGTTTGTATAATATATTATAATATTCCTTGCTTCTGTCATCTTTTTCTAGAGATTCTTATAGATTTCTCTTAATCTTATAGCTTTTCTATCTGCTTTTTCAGCTTATTTCCCAGATATTATTTCATAGTATATTTGATGCACCATGGGTAGACACTATACAGCGTGGTGAATTATGGTTGAATTCACCAGGGGAACCCTGGTGAATTCACCTAGCACCTACTGGTGAATTCAGCAGGGATTCATCGGTGAATTCACAGTGGATTTATTGGTGAATTCACAGTGAATTCACCAGGATATATATATACCAGATAGATAGTTTCTCCCTTTCTTAGTTTGTAGAAAGGGTATCTTTCGTAATATATTTTGCAATGCACCACAGCACTAAGCTCCCTATCAAATAGTAGCTATATTATATGCTTTGCAATATAAGAGATACTATTTTTCATTTATAAATGAAATCATAGTAAATTCATAGTAATTACCCAGATTAAGAATTATAGTTAAATATTAGGGTTATTTACTCTGAATTCTACTATAGAATAACTTATAGAAGCTTATTTTTTCAATAAGAATAGATTTCTCCTATTATTATTAGATAATTAGATAGAATTTTATAAGCTATAAATAGCTTATAAATTCTATGCTATTATCAATAAGCTATATATATATAGCTGAATAGATAAGAAGAATTAAGCTATAATTATAATAGCATATATCTTTGCTAATTAGCAGATTATAATCAAGAAATATTAGATATTCTAGAAAAGATTTGCTAATAAAATCGAATATTATAATAAAGCAATAGAATAGCAAAAGAAAATTACTATAATAGAATACCCTAGGAATTAGAGGCCTAGAAAGAAGAAAGCTTTTCTAAAAGATTTTTATTTATAATTAGAGTTGAATTATAATTTCACCTATGATTTTCAATAGTATCACTAAATCAATAAATTAGCAGATATAATAAATATTGAGAATAGAATTAAAGCTTTGATAAAATTTAATATTTTAATAGAGATATATTTAACTATTTCTAATTATAATCTATTAAAGATTTTAGAAAAACTTAATATAGAGAAGGAAAAATATTGCTATTTTGAGAAATTCTTCTATATAGAAAAATATCTATAATATCAGCTTCTACTATAGTATTTCACTGAAAATCTAGTAGAATAACTACTATAAAAAATAGATATCTTTTATCTATTTGAATAAGCTAAAGAGAAATAGCTTGCTATAAGAGATAAGGAGATTAAGAATTTTTTCTTGCTAAGAGAATGAATTTTACTAGCAACTATAATAATAACTATTTATAAGCCTATAAGTTAATTTTCTAAGGAGAAATAAAATTTTAATTAGAATTTCAGAATTAATCTTCTTAGTATATTTTTCTCAATTATTAATCTATTTCCTGGATATTCAGCAATATTAATTGGAGAAACTCTATAAGAGAATTATCTAATTGCTATCCCTAGATTATCTATATCTTAATTAAAGGAATTAGCTAAAAGCTATAAGCCTATAGAATCTTAGCTGCTTCTTTCTAAGATTAGAAAAATCTACTAAGATAGATTTCCAGATAAATAAAAAGCTTAAGCTAATTTCATATATTTATTTTATCTCTAATAAGCTTATAGTATAAATCTTAAGATATTTAGAATAAAATATAATCTAGAATAAAGCTAGATAGCAAACTAGAATATATTATAATTCTCTTATTATATTTATTCTTAAATAATCTTATAATTTCCGAAAAAGCATTATAGCAAAAGAGTATCTAATCTAGATTAGGAGAATAATAATCTCTCATTTAATCTCAGATATTTACTAATAGAGATAGAATATTCTATAGATAATCTCTCTATAAATAGAAATTTGCTATCGAATTTATTAGAATCTAGTAGAAATAAAAAAGATAATATTTTATAGAGCTATAGGTATTATAATCTATTGCAATATTTCCTAGAGCTATAATAAATTCTATTAGCTAATTCTAAGAAGAAATTTAAAGAAAATATAATTAATTGCTTTTAATTATACGAAAACTAGAATAACTTTGAGAATCTTATAATTATATTAGTAGCAAATAGCAAAACTACTATTTGGAAAAATTCTCAAACTTTTATTAACTAATATATAATCTATATTAGAAATAGCTAAATTAGAGCTAAATATTTGAATTATAATCTGCTTATCTGCTTATTAGAAATAGCTTATATTTAATTCTACTTTATATTATCCTATAATAAATAAATAAAGCTTATAATAATAAAGGATAGCTGGAAATATTAGAAGTATTAGCTATTTCAGAATTTCTTAATCCTCTGAAAAACTGCGAAAAAATTGCTAGATAAATAATATTATTTGAAGTAAAATACTCAAAATAATCAAAATATCCTCAAATTCACCTATTAAATCTACAAATTTAGCAAATTAGCTAAACACTCTAGATTTTACCTAGCATATAATATCTAGAATTAAATTAATAAGGAATTAATAGGCCTAATCTTTTAACTAATTAAGCTATAAAATAAATGCAAAAAGCTTTGAGAAAAAGCTTAAAGTTAAATAGGAAATCTAATATCTTCTAGAATTCTCCAGATATACTAGATTATTTAAAAATCTAATCTCTCAAACCAAAAAGCCTAGATTAGCAGCTACTAAGATATTAAATATAAATATCTATTTTCTATTATAAATATTCTATCAACTAAGGATAAAATAAAAATTTTTCTATTAAGGAATATTAGTATAAGCTATTTGGAATTCTAATTATATTCTCAAACTAGAGTTTCAATAATTAATACTAGAATAATAGCAGAAGATTATTAAAGCTTATAAACTCTAGTGTAAATACTTTAATTATGCCTAACTAAGAGAATCTACTCTATGCAGATTATTTACCAATAATACTAGTGAAAATATAAGCAGAATTAACTAATCTACCTTGAGAAAATCCTATTTATTCCACTAATTCGCTAGAAAAGATAAATATAGATAATTTATACTATCTACCTAAGCTAACTTTGAAATAGATAATGAAAATCTTATTTATAATACAAATAAAGAAGAAAAATTATAATAATAAGGATATTACCTAGTGGATAATAAAGTTAATCTTAGATATCCTATTAGTGAAATTAAATTAGTAGAGAAATAAGAGAGCTAATCTAGCATATCTAATCCAAATATCCTAGAAAAGGATAATCTTATATTTGAAGAAGATATATAGATTATAGATTAGGAGAGATTAGCTAGTAAAAAGCTGAATTTAGGCATATTTTCGATAGCCTATCTAATTCAGGCTAGAAGATAAAAAGCTGGATCTCCCTATATATCCCTTTAGTAGATAGAGAAGGAATTAAGCTATATTATTCTAGTGCTGCATATTATATTATACTAAGATAGCTTATATATCTATATATAAGCATAAACCTAAGTGAGAATTATAGAATTTAATCTTAAAGTATATATTAATATAAGAGCAAGCTATTATACTATATCAGCTAATATATTGAAAAGCTTTCTAGATATAATAATTAATAGAAAAGCTTAAGCAAAATTACAAAGAGTTAATCTATCTACTACTCAAAGATAGGCAGAATTTAATCTATATTTTTATAGCTAAAAGAGCAGAAAGCCTATCATATTCAAAACCTATATAGATATATAGATTCTAGATTAGCTTAATATTAATATATTCCTAGGCCAAGAATTTAATATACTACATTAAATAAATATCTTAAATTCGAAAAGAACTATTTGTTTTAGCTGCTACTAAAAAGCTATAATACTAATAGAAATCTTCGCAAAAGCGCTATTAATCAGCTATCTAATAAAAGCTATAAAGAATATCACTCTGCCTCTGAATACCTATATTCTTATTCCTATTATCACCTAGAAGCTCCCAAAATATTAATCTTCCTATTTTAGCCTAATTAGAAAGATTAAATAAATAATATTATAAACTATATATCTGCGGAATTTCTGATAATCCTAGCTATAAACCAAATGAATAAATTAGTCAAATTAAAAAGAGAATAACTATTAGAATTTATTATCCCTTTTCTAGCAAACTATATAATAAAACTAACTAATCCTGCTAATTATTTTCACTTATAATATTAGCATATCTTTGCCTAAGATAATAAAATAATATTCTAAAGATCAGCGCTAAATGCTATCTATACTAATTATTTATATTCTATTTTCAATCTGGAAAAGGAGCTAGCTTCTATTAGTAATCTAGCTAATTATTCACTAGATATAGAGAATTAGTTTAGCTAAAATCTTTTCAAAGAAACTAATCAATTAGGCATTCGATAGAATAAAATAGCATCTGAAACTAAGATCAACTTTAGCATTTATATATATAACTATTTATTAGCATTTATAGAATAAATTACTAGCCTAATATAAGAATATCTAGGAGTATTCGAGGATATAAGCATAATTAATCTTCCTATTAATTAATAACTTTGAGTTAACTTAGTAGATAGATAGCAAAACCAGAAAATTGGAAAAAAGCTATATTATTCTAGTAAAGAAAATCAATAAATTATCAATGAAATCATAGATAGTTTATATATCAAAGGATAAGCGAAATAAATAGATAGAGCTACTTTCTTCAGAGCATTAATCTTTATAATCTAGAAAAGCTCTAGAGCTATAAGAAAAGAATAAATAGTAGTAAATCTATAAGTATTTAATAAAGTTGCAATCCTAGATGCTGACTTGCTTCTATTATAATAAGAAATTATCAAACAACTTTATGGAAAAACCTTTATCATAGCTATAGATATATAATTATTCTTTTACTAGTTTCTAATCTATCTAGCTTACTATAATCATTTTATTATAATTAGCTATTAAAAATAAAAATATCTCAATATTGCTATTATAAGATTTCAGAATTTACTATTATATATCCAAAGATTCATAGATTAATTACTCTATTTATATAAACTCTTTTATATAGCTTTTATTAATAATATTATTATTTTCTTGCATTTAGCTAAGGAATATTTGCAGCATCTGCAGATTATATTAGATCTATTTCTTATTAAGCATATTACTATATTAGGATTCAAATTCTTCATTAGATATCTATTAATCCAGCTCTTAGAGTTCAAAGTGGATATATTAGGCATCTGCAATATGAAATAATATCTATAAGCTATATATAATCTGAAATTTCTAATCACTTTATAATACCTAGAGAAATTTATTAGCTTTATAAGATAGCTATGCTATTTAATTCCTAGATTTAGCTATAGGATAAATCTATTATAGAAATAAAAAACTGAGATATTATAAATAGGCTATGCTAGCAAACAATTATCTAAGAGATTAGGATAAAAATATTATATAATTCAAACCACCTTCAACCTAATATCTGAGGAGATAGCTAGCTTTAAGAATCTCAAAGAGGCATTAGAAGCTAGAAATACCCTTTTCTACTAGAATCTAAATTAGTTACTCTTTATTTAACTCAATGCCTCTAAGGAAATAGAATTCTCTAGGGTTATCTTCCAACTATCTCCTAATTTTTATTAGAAAAAAATCTTCCTAATACTATATATAGCTATCCAACTTATATTCTATTTAAGTAAAATAATAAACTCAGTAGAAAGGAAATATTAGCTTATTGAATTAGAGATAATTTATCTAATATAATTAGTATAAAAATTACAAATTATTATTAGATCTAATTAAGCTAAGCTAATCTATATCTTAATAAATTATGCTGCTATAGTTAGTATTATCTATTCTATTTTATTAATTATAATAGATAAAACTAAAGCTAATCTCAAATTAATTCTAGCTTTGGAATATTTAAGTTAATTCAATCTAAAAGCTTATTATATTCTAGGCAAATCAAATATACTTGCTAATGCTATCTTATATTTGCTTTCTATTTAACTACTAGTTGAAAATAAAGGAGTTTTAAATAAGATCTAGAAGAATAAACTTATCTATATTATATCTGAGCTATAGATAGATAAAGAAATAAAAACTTAGATAATAAATAGCTATAAAAATTATCTTAGCTAGATAAAATTCCTGGAATAATTTAAAAATTAAACTAGAGCAATTAAACTACTATTTATAAAAGATTCAACTAATCTGCTTTATCTTCAGGATCTTTATAATAAATATAGATTATATATTCCAAATATAATAGCTATACTTTTCATTGCAAAAGCTTATAATAAGAAATATCACTTTAGAATTAATAGGGTATAATATAATCTAATTAATCGATTTATAATCTAGCATTATTATAATAAGATTAATTATTATATCTCTTTCTATAGAATATACTAGGAAAATAGCAATAATAATTAATTAGCATTAGAAGAATTATAGCTAATTTTAATACTGCTAATCCTATTTTATATTATTACTATAGATTTTATAGTAAAAATATCAGCAATTTCTATAGCAAATATCCTATAAGCTTATCTAAGAATACTATTCTTGGATATTTTTCTATCTATTATAAACAAATATTCCAAATTATCTCTGATTATCCTAGAGAATAATATCTATATTACTGAAAACTGAGTATAGATCTTATGCAAATAGATCTACCTTTCGAATTAGGGAATCCTATAGAAAATCATCTCTAACCAAAATACTAAGTTTATATCAGCTTTCTGAAAAGCACTTTGGAAAGCAACTAATACTAAATTAGCCTATTCTACTATCTTATATCCACAAACTAATAGGCAGTTAGAGATGAAAAATTAAATAGTTAAGCTAGCAATAAGATACTTTTTAGCAGCAAATCCAAATATAGAATAAATAGAGATAATACTAGTATTATAATTCAACTTTAATAATATATATAATCAAATTACCAAATATTTAGCAAATTAAATTTTATATAGATTTAATCTATCAGCTAATATATAAATAGCAGATAATATATTAGATATACTATAAGATATTTTCTAGAAGAAAGTATAGCTTTCAATTACTGAGATATAAATAGCTATAAAGCGATAATATAATAAGTAATATAAGCAGATTTCTTTTTAATTACAGAATTAGATATATATTTGGATTAAGAATAGATATTTCTTACTAGGCAATCTACTATAGAAATACTCCTAATAATAGATAAAATCTTTTCAGATAATAAAGAAGATTAGAAGCTTAGCATATAAGCTTAAGCTGCCTCCTTATATAAATATATACTTAGTAATTGCAATTATCTAACTGCTGCTAGCTAGCCTATTATAAAGCAATCTATATAGATATAATCTAATCTATTAGAACTTAGAGGAAATAGATAAAAATCTAGATATAAACTAATATTATAAGGAATATTACTATTATAAACTAGAATAAATTATCAGCAAATAATAATAGAAATATAAATAAAGGCCTATAAAGATAGAATATTTAGTAAAATAGATAAACTATTCTAGCTAGTTTAATATATAGATATTATAGGATATATTTATAGCAAACCAAATGATAAAGGAATTTGAGCAGAAGGAAGAACTAATAGATAAACTTAAGAGAGAAGCAGAGGCATATAAGAGATCACAAGATATAAAACCTAAACTAGGAGAATTGCTAGAGAATTCAGCGCTATAATAGCATAGGAAACTATATAAGATAAATAGCTAGCGAAATCTATTCTAACTTCCTAGAAATAAGGATAATATAATGCAGATATTATAATATATAATGCCTAAGCAATAGTGAATTTACTTTGAATTTAATACTAAATTTGAGATATATTCTCTCTGCTCCTATCTCTATTTGCTATTGCTAAAATAATCTTATCTATTAAATTCTCTCGAAATTCTCTATTCTTATTATATATATCTTCTAATCTATAATCTTAGTGCTTATCTGCATTAATTCTACTTTCTATTATATTTATCCTTCTTCTTATCTATTATTATCTATGAATTTATAGCTTTTATATATCTATCTGCTTTATCTATCTACTTCTACTAGCTAGATTAATCTATCTTTTTAGAGCTATCCTATAAAGTTTATTTTTCCTGGCAAGCTAGTTATATCTCTAGTTAATATCTTCCTAGATTACTAATAATCTATAATATATAGTATATCTAATTTCTATATAATTTTATATCCTATATTCCAGGATTCCAAGAATTATAAATGCTGCTATAGCTATATATAGAAATACTCTATACTTATATATAAAGTATCTATCTATAATTGCCTTATTCTAGATAAATACTACTAAATATTCTATCTATTTAATAGTAAGAATTAGTTTTATAAGAATATATATATTATAAAGAATTATATAAGCAGTTTTCTCTAGTAGCAGGCTATATATACCACTGCTTTTCGAGAAGCTATTATAATAGAGAAATATATAAATCTAATTAACTGCGAAATCAAATATAATATTTATATATTATAAAGCAAGCTAAATAATTAGATTATCAGGCAGCTGCTTATTATTAAAAAAGCCTAGGAATTTATCTAAATCTATCTACTCCTTAGCTAGATTAACTATAATAGCTCTTTTTATAAAAGATAAAATCTTTACTCTAGCATTTATATAGAATATAAAGAATTCAAGGATATAGAAAATAATAAGGATAAATTAACTAGCTTTATCTCTAATTCCCCTATTTATATAACCAGTAATTTTATACTTTTCATTAAAAGCTCTGCTTCTGCATTATATACCCTCTTATCTGCCTGCTAATACCTATTCACTATATCTAAGTGCATTAAGAATAAGCTGCGCAATAATTATAGATGCTTTGCTCTATAATATACTAGTAGTGCTAGCATTAGAGAAGATAAGCTCCTTATTAGAAAGGAATTAGATGCAATCTGCTATACTGCTAATATAGCAGAGATTATTGCAATTTATAACTGCAATAATCCAGAGATTAGCCTTATAAGCTGAAAAAGAATAGCTAAGAATATTCGCTCTATGCTAGCTAAGATAAGCTAAACTAAATCACTTGCCTCTAAAGAGGCTCTTATCTCTGAAGCTATAATAGCCTAAAATTTTATAATCCTAGTTTGTAAGAGAATCCAGATAGATAAAGATAATAAGATTAAAATAATCAGATTCTATTTTCTGCCTAATCTATTCATTAAATCTGCTATTACTAGATATAGCCTAGGATTAATTATAGTTATTATTATCTCTGCAGCTAAGAGCTCTCTATATACTAGCTCTATATTTAAGATTATATTTTCTATTATCTATAAGGAATTAATATATTATAAGCAGCTAGCTAAATCTCTCAGCTATTATAATATTATAAGCAATATTTCTTATATTATCTGGGAATAAATTAATATTGCTACTAATAAGCTAGCATTTATATTTATTTACTAGATAAGAGGCTATATCTACTATTTCACTATAATAAGCAATACTAGCTATATATACTATATTCTTATAGTTGATATTGCTTGCTAGATTAAAAATTTCATAGATAAGATTCGCAGTTTAAATTAGAAATATATTATAATGCATCTTATAAGGGCTAATTTTATTTTTAATTATATGCTAAGCTATAATAAAAACTTCAAAATAATCAAAGGTATTTGCGAGAAAAACTATAATCTGATTAATTATTAGCTAATTTTCGATAAATAAATCAAAGCCTGCAAAGAAGCTTTTATGCCTAAGGCTATTCTAGCCTGCAAATACTAACTTATTACTATAGATTATCATCTAGATATAAAAAGTTCTCTAAAAATTTTTCTCCTTATCTCAGAGAAATAAGATAATTTAGCTAGAGAGATTATTAATAATAAAATAGAAGAGATATTTAGCAACTATTTCTATAAGATAAAGAATAATATCTGCTAATATAATAAATCTCCCTTATAAAATAGGGAAACTCGCTATATTAGCCCTAATTATAGATAATTAGCTTTCTATGCTATAATTGCCTATCTTTTCTCACTATTAATATCTATAATTCCTTTATCTAATAGATTATAGTTAGAAGAAATATTAGAATAGCATATTTTTAATTGCTATATAGTAAACTATCTATATTTATATAAGCTTTATAGATATAAGATTAGCATATCTCTAATTAGCATATAATTATCAATTATATTTATATTGCTTATATTAAGATTTATTATTATATAATCTCTTAGCTGAATTATTATTAAAGAATTATTAAACTAAAATAAAGAATTAATCTAATTAGCTAGCTATATTTATATTAATTATTCTTCTTTAAGTAATTAATTTATATATTTATATTCTATTAGAAAGCAAAATAGCAATTTATCTTCAGAATATCTAGCTAGATATTTATAATCTTTGTAATTATAGCTATATCTATATTGATTTTAAGGAATAAGAAAAGCTGCATAATAATCTAGATTTAGATAATTATTAGTATTTTGCTCTTAATACCCTATATTTTCCTATCTCTAATAATAATAATAGAATATAATTATAGATTTATAGATAGATTATTTTATTTATTTTATTAGAAATTAGAAAAATAAAAAAGAAGATTTAATCCTAATATATAATAGAATTTTTTATACTAATAGCAAAAGCACTTTTATCTGCCAAATAGCAACCTAATAATTATATAGAGAAATATACAAAAAACTATAATACTACCTTATATAAATTAATTTCCTTAAATTCCCTATCTTTCTAGTATTTACCCTATTCTACAATAGACCAACCACTATAAGCCCCTATCTAGCGAAGAGCTATATCAGGCCTATCTCTACTACAAACTACTGAATTTCACTAGGCTTCTACCTAGGCATCAACTAACCACCTTACAACCGCTAATATCGTGACTATCCATTGCGGACAAAGGATATAGAGAGGCAGCAATTGATGCACCATAGGTAGATACTATATAGCGTGGTGAATTACAGTTGAATTCACCAGGGGAACCCTGGTGAATTCACCTAGCACCTACTAGTGAATTCAGCAGGGATTCATCGGTGAATTCATGGTGGATTCATTGGTGAATTCACGGTGAATTCACCAGGATATATATATACCAGATAGATAGTTTCTCCCTTTCTTAGTTTGTAGAAAGGGTATCCTTTGTAATATATTTTGCAATGCACCACAGCACTGAGCTCCCTATCAATATTATAGGATTATATCTATAGAGTGCATAGAATAGGGATACTCTTATAATATTTATATCTATGCTATTATATGCGAATTCTGCTAATAGTAATAATTTAATCTAGTTATTTTATTCCTAGTTAATATAGCTTTATAGATATTATTTGATAATCTAATTTATTTATTTTATCTATTTATCTATTTCAGAGTAAAATATTATAAATATTTATTATATTGCTCTAAGTTATTTTATAAGTAAGATTTAGAATTTAGATATAAATTTTCTATCTCTATTAGAGATAATTTCTTATAATATGCTATATCTGCTTATAATTATTCTGAGAAATATATATGCAAAATCTTCTAATATACTATTTTCCTTATAAAAAATAAAATATATATATTTGCTTAATTTATAAACTATTATTAAAATGCTATTATATTGCACTTTAATTAAAGGTTTTTATAAGAGAAATAGCTTAATAATAAAATCTAAGCTAATAAATTGCTAAATAATACTAGATATTAGTAGGGATTGCAATAATCTATAAGGTTTATATTAATTTGCCTTATTTTTATTGCAATTATTATATTCCTTAATAATTTTAGCAATTTATTTCTTAAATCCTAAGAGATTCTAATATCTCCTGATTTATTTATATATTGCCCTAATTCCTTAATATCTATAGGCTAATATGCTATATATTTCTTTGATATATTTATTCTATTCTGTAGATATTATCTATTCTAATATTTTGCTTTAATATTTAATTCTAAGAATAATATCTAATTCCTTATATATATTAATAAGATTTTTATCTTTATTAGTTATAAAGATATTCTGAATTTCTTCTTTGATTTTATTCTAATAGTTTGCTTTTCTGCTAAAAGCATCTGCTTTAGCATTTTCTTTACTTTAGATATAAATAACCTTGAAATTAAACTAAGATAGATATTCTGCTTATCTTATTTATTATCAATTGAGATTCTTTATTATTATAAATATAATAAAATTCTTATAATCTGAAAATATTTTGATTATATATTTAGCGCTTATAAGATAATATTCCTATTCTTTAAATAATTCTATTATAGCTATAAATTCTTTATTTGATATTCTATATTATAACTCTAATCTATTAAATTTCTTTGAGAAATTAGCAATTATCTATAATTATCTCTGCTTATCATATTAATTAAGTTCTATGCTAAGTATATAATCTGACAAATCTATATAAAGCTTATATTTCTTATTAGAATTTAATTTTTCTAATACTAGGTTTTTAATAACTAATTCCTTAATAATATTAAAAGCTTGATTTTCTTCTTTTTGCTATATAAATAGTATTTCTTTTTTAGTAAGATTAATAAATAGCTATATAATGCTGCTATATTTGCTAATAAACTATCTATAGAAATTAGTATATTTGAGAAATATTCTAATATCTCTAATATTCCTTAATTTAAGCTAATTCTTAATAGCTTAAATCTTATCTTTTTATATTCTAATATATTCTAGCTTAATTATATATCTAAGATAATTGATTTTCTGAATATAGAAATAGCTTTTTATTAATTCTACTAGAAGATATATATTTTAAAATATCTAGAATATTTGCTATATATTCTGCTTATATTCTATAAAAATTCTAGAATAAATAAGGATATTATTGAGATAAATAATATATATAATATCTAAGAATTTGCGAAAAATATAATTGATTATTTTCTAGAAAGATACTAATATATTAATTAGTTTAAAAAATATAATCAGATATTTATAATATCTATAATAAATTCTAAATACTATTTTCTATTTTTCTCTCTCTTTAATGCAGATATATATATATGCTTCTTTGAGATCTAATGCTATAAACTATTATATGCCTTATAATCTATCTCTGATTTCCTTAAAAAATAACAATAGATATTAGTTTTTAATAGTAATATTATTGAATTATCTATAATTTATATAAAGTTAGAATTTTCTATTCTTCTTTGATATAAATAGAATTAGATATTCTGCTAATAATTATAATAATCTAATATATCTCTTCTTCAGATTCTCATTGAAATATTCTCTAAATATCTCTAGCTTTATTTTATCAAAGCTATAAATAGAAAAGAATTATAATTAAATTCTTTTCTTTAGGGATATTTTGTAATTATATAAGCTATATTCTAGAAATCCTATATTTAGTTTTCCTTGGAATAATTTTATAAATTTATAATATTCTTATAATATTTCAGCAAATATTAATATTAATTTATTTTTCTTTATTTCTGCTATCTAAAGGAATAGAAGATATTATTAAATATTCTTTCTTTTATTTGCTATTTATCTTTTTTATAAATTAAAAGTAATATTATATTTTGCTTAGCTTCTATATTTCCTTATAATATCTAGTATTTCTGATTATAAGATTTCTTTATAATTCTAGAATCTATATTCCTATTATTACTCTAAGCTAGATTATATTTCTAAGGATTTGCATATGCTTATTATTATATTAATCTACTAATGCTTTAATATTATCTTTGCAGATTTATTATTGCTAGGTTTTCTCTATAAGCTATTAGCTTTGCTAATTTGGAGATATTTATAGATTTATTTAAAGCTTTTTCCTTTGAATATATTTCAATAACTAAATCTATTCCTTTGCTATTAATTATAATTTTCCTATAAATAATAGCATTATTCTATAAGATCTAGCTAATAATTTAATTAATTTGAGAATTATATTTTCTAAGCTATAATATCTCTAATATTAGCTTATATTATATTATTTTTATAATATCTAATATAATAGAAATTATTTTGCTATAAATTATAATTAATAGATAATTAATCTCTATATAAATAATATCTTAGCTATAATTAATATTTATTTTATTTATAGTTCTAAATATATAAGTTTCTATCTTCTTATATTATAAGATCTTATTTTTATTAATAATTTATAGAAATATAAAATTTCTCTATATATTGCTATCTAATAATATATTATATTATTTTCTATTAATCTCTGCTTTAAATATTATATATATTATATTAGCTTCTAGAGTTATATAGAGAGATTATATCTCTGATTCTAATTATCTATTATCTTTTATAAGTAATTTTATTCTTTTGAGATATTTCTTGCTGCTTATTAAACTAATCTTTTAGCTTTTCTCTAATATCTTCTATATAGTATTAGAGCTTCAAAGGCTTTTTTCGCCTTTTAATTCTACTCTTTAAATTCTTTAGTTATAGTTTTTCAGAGCTTTTTATCCTAATATTATTCCTTAAGTTTCTAGAGATTATAGATATTATAGTTTTCATATAAATAATCTTACTAATTATTCTTATTGATAATATATTTTACAGAAAATTATTCTAATAATCTGATAATTATATAGCTTAACTATTAATTAATTCTAATTTTGAATCTAAGATTCTCTTTAATATAAAGGATTATAGGCTTATTTTCTTTTAGCTTAGTTAGAAACTAATTATTGCTAATTTTATCAGATAGATAGATTATATAATTATAGAAAATATATAAAATCTATCCTATATTATAGTAATAGAGATGCTTAGAGGAGATTCTGAGATCTTCTCTATTCTTAGTTAATTAGTTATAATATTGAATTTTAGTAATTGCTTATCTGAGAGAAATTCCTAAGATCTAATATTTAATATTAAATTATATAATCTGAGATTATTATTTCTCTTTATCTATTAGATTAAAAACTCACTATAGGCTTTATTTTAATTCTGCTATAATATAATTATAGTTAAAGGTTTCTAGTAATTTTATTTCCTAATTGCTAATTAGTTGCTTAGCTAATTATTATTTTTATAAATATTCTCTAAATACTTATTCTATAATATCCAAAATATCTATATTATTATTGCTAAATGCCTATTTATAATATAATTCTATTTTCCTATATTATTTAGGAAATTATTCTAATACTTTTTTCTTGCTGAGATATAATATGCATTGATTATTATAGCAAGCTATCTAAGATAATTAGCAATAATCAAGATTTATCACTTATTCTAAATTTTGATTAGAGTTAGAGTAATTTAGATATTATAGATAATTAGTGCAATATTTGCAGATTACTTTGAATATATAATAAATCTAGCATTTGATCTTTATATAAATGCACTAATCTATATATTATATAAGGATATTGATTTGCTATTCCACTATATTTATCTATTATTCTTCTAAGATAGATTGCTATTATAGTTTCCTAAGATATTAGCATTCTTATATAAAATAGCTATATTTTCTGTAATTAAAGCATTTGATATTACTATTTATTCATTATTATTCATATTAATAAATTGTATCAATTTCTATTAATCCTATATATATTATTCCATTATAGGCTATATTAAAGTATTCCTAATTACTAGATCCTTTATTATACTAATATTTCTTTCCTATATTAGCTTAGATATATATAATCTAGAGAATATAAGCTTTCCTTTATTTTTCCAATTTTCATTTATATTATCTATTATCAATCTTTATAGCAAGCACAATAAAATCTACTAGCTTTATAGATTATTCTACATATATAAAATTATCTTTAATCTTATCCTTAAATCTATTATAGTATTAAATGATAAAAGCTATATTATTCTACTGCAAATATAAAGAGGCTTTTTGGAACTCTATAATATATTTAGCTATAGATTTGATTTGCTTAAGCTTAAGAAGCTCTTATTTAGCTTTGCACTATTTATCTATATCACTGAAAATATCCTTAAATGCTTATTTGATATTATCAAAATTATAGAAAATATATTTAGTATTCTTATTCTATTTAGGCTTATTATATTTGAAATAATTCCTAAGAATAGGTTTAAACTAAGTGAATATATCTTCTTTAAGTTAAATTCTAGCAAAAATAATCTTATCAGCTTTCTTTAGAAACTTCTTTTCTTTATAATAGAAATAGGCTTTATATTAGATTAAAAAGGCTTAGAAAGTATAATATTCTTTATTATATAGCATAAAAGCTTCTATTTTATAGTAAAACTCTTTATTATTCAACTTCTATTTTTCAAATTCCTTAATATATTTTATAAATGCTTTAATTTAATTAGTAAAATTAATAATACTACTACTAATAAATCTAATTAAGATTTAGAGAGCTATTATATTTCCATATTATTCAAGAGATATATATTAAATTATTCCTAAACAAAAATTATCAAAATATAATAAATATTACAATAATCCTAAGATTTCTAAATACTAATTAGATTTATACTAATAAAAGTAATATCAAAATATAAATCTTTGAATATAGAAATATACAAATCCTAATGAAAATGCGAATATTTACTACCTTTAGAGCTATTTAATTATATAACAAATAAATACTTAGATTAATAACTGAAAAGCTATATACAATAATCTATCTAATGGTAATAAATGTATTCTTATATATCCAGCTCTTCAGTATAGCTTACCTAGCTCACTATGATCTGCGCCTTGGTGATCTAGTAAATAGCTCACCTAGCTCACCATAATCCGCGCCTTGGTGATCTAGTAAGTGGCTTACTCTTTCCGTTGTGATCCAACCCTAACCCTTGCTTATATAATCTCTGACGGTTATCCGATATTGGGTTGTGACACCTGGTCCCTTTACTGGCGGGGCCTGTTCCGTGACCTGCATGTTGGATGGGTCATAACACTGTGGTATTGCTTGAGCAGGCTGCGGAATTATTGCTTCAGAATGCATTTGCTGAGCATATGATAGCAGGTTTGTTGCTCCTTGAGCAATCTCAAGTAAATGTTGGTCTGTCGCTGCTCGAGATTGCGATGCATTTTGCGATCTTGCCCCTCCGGTCAACTGTTGAGTAGAGAATCTTCGGGCTTCAACAGTCGTTGGGGTTCTTGAGGGTCCTGGAGTTCTTCGAGTCGGGGCCTCGGGGTTCTTGGCGTTCTTGGCGTTCGTGAGCTTCCAGGCTCGTTTTGGCCAATAATTTCCTGATCAGCTTTGCTAGGCATAGTGCTTGTTTGATGTGCCCAAGATCTTGAAGGGACGATTCATTCTGGTGGGAAATATCTAATATATACTTTCTATCATGTCAGGTTTCCAAGATCTGGAGATCTGAGAAAAGTTTGTTGGGCGAGATTTTCCGATTTCCAGAAACCAGATTTGAAGCTCAGCGTAGGAGATGTGAGCCTATTCCATGTCACTACAGACTACCGTATTCGGTATTTCTGCCAGCCCTAGCTTGTATCGGTGTAAACGCTTGATATATTCCAATCAACTCAGCTTACCATATCCGGCGATATATCGATAAATGATAGCGACTGAACCTGACCTGCGAACCAAGGCTGGGGCGCCGTCGCACAAGAACGAATGCCGAAGCAATAGTCAGACCGACAGCAAATAAAAGCCAACGCAGCATCAAGTCAGGGTAAGGAATTTACCTTACACCTGCCCAGGTGACTCAAACCGAATACAAGCACTACCAGAACCCACGTGCATTCCTAGTTTCGGTGCTGAACACGCTAGTCACTACAATACGACGATCGAAGTCATGAGTTCTCTGGGCATATAGCTCATGGGGGGTACAAAAAAGTTGACGGGGGGTACAAAAAGCTCATGGGGGGTTCAGAA